>JAJJKW010000215.1:0-109781 GCA_023805745.1 Isotricha sp. YL-2021b | reverse complement strand
ATCCCCAATCCCCAATCCCCAATCCCCAATCCCCAATTTAAAATTCAAAATAAAATAAATGAAAAACAACCAATAAAAAATTAAAATTAAAAATAATAAAATTATATTATTATTTTCTTACTTACTAAAATTTAAAAATAAAAAATAATCTTTATAATATTAAAGGTCTTAATATTAATAAAAAATATAAAATAATATTTAAACAATGAATAAAATAATATTTTATTTATCTTTTCTTTTTTCAATTTATTGTGAAGAAAAGATAACAGTTCACATATTATCTCATTCTCACGATGATCCAGGATGGATAAAAACATTTGATCAATATTATTATGACCAAGTAGAAAAAATATTAAATAATGTAGTATATTCTTTAAAAAAAGACAAAAAGAGAAAATTTATATATAGTGAAGTATCATTTTTTAGAAAATGGTATGAAGAAGCAAATGAAACAATGAGAAATGATTTAAAAGAATTAGTAAAAGAAAAAAGATTCGAATTTGTAAATGGAGGTTTTGTAATGGAAGATAATGCAGCTTCTCATTTTAGAGACGGAGTCAGTCAATTAAGATTAGGATTAGAATTTTTAAAAGATAATTTTAATGTTACTCCAAAAATTGTTTGGGCACTTGATCAATTTGGTTATTCAATGGCTCATACATATTTTTATAAAAATTTTGGTTTTAATCGTGTTGTTCTTAATAGAGTTTCTCATAATATGGTTAATAATTGGTTAAATAAAAAAGATTTAGATTTTATTTGGAATTTATTTAATTTAAATAAAACTAAAATTCTTACTCATATAATTTATGATTATTATTGCCCTCCTAGTTCAATAAGACCTTTTTGCGATGATAAACTTATTTCAAATTTAGATAATAATTCTACTTTAAAAAGTTATTCAACTAAATTTGAAAGTGATATTAATAAAGAAATGAAAGGATATAAACATCATCATTATGCATTATATTTTGGATGTGATTTTACTTTTACTGAAACAGAAATTAATTTTATTAATATTGAAAAATTAATGAATTATATTAATAATTCACCTGATTTTAATAATAGATTATATGTTAAATATTCTACAGTTAGTGAATTTTTTGATGCTTTTGAAAAAGAATTAAATGAAAATAATGAATATAAAAATTTAAAAGAATATACAAATGATTTTTTTCCTTATGTAGATCATTATTCTTTATCTTGGACAGGTTATTTTACAAGTAGACCATATATGAAAGGAAAAGCAAGAGAAAGTAGTATTTTATATGATATAATATCAATGTTAAATACAGAATATTTTTTTCAATTTCATAAAAATAATCATAATTTTTTTGCTTCTCAAGAACCAGCTCAAAAAGCTATTGCTATAGCACAACATCATGATGCTATGCCTGGAACTGGAAAATCTTTTGTTCATGAAGATTATATTAAATTATTAGTTGAAGGTGATAATCTTATTTTAAATAAAAGTCAAGAAATTTTAAATGATATTTTTAATCAAAAAAATATTAAAGTTTGTCTTTCTAATGGAAAAGTTAATTTAGGATGTAAATTTGATTTTTTAAAATATGATATTTCTAATAATGAATTTAAATTTGGTGTTTATAATCCTGGTTTTAATGGAAAAATTCTTTTTACTATTGAATTTGATATTTCTTATGAAACTGTTAATTTTAATTTATTAGATCATTATAAAAATAAAGTTGATTATAATTTTATTTGTATTCCTGAATATAAATGTTATTTAAATTTTTTGTTTCATTTTGATAGAGAATATGCTTTCTTTCATTTTATAATTAGTAATATTGAAATTAATAAAAGAAAAATAGAAAAGAAAGAAATAAATGATGATATAATTAAAATTAATCATAATACATTTTTAGTAAAACAATTTGAATATAATCCAAAAGATAATACATTTAATTTAGAATTTTATAATGAAAAAAATAAAAACTATACTTTTTCAATATCACATTATTATTTTTCATCTTCTTCGGGAGGAGCATATGTTTCTTCGATAAATAAGCAAGATCCAAAAATATATGAAATAAATAAAACCAAATCATTTTATGTAGAAAATTCATTTTCTACAAATATATATTTAAGAACATCAAAAACTTCATTATTAATTATAATATATAATGATCCAGTATTTATTCAAACAATATCAATATTAGATCCAACACCAAAAAATCAAGTTCGTGGTTCAACTGATATATTATTAAATATTAATAGTAATTTAAATTCAAAAAGTATTTTTTATACAGATTCAAATGGAATAAAAATGCAAGAAAGAAATAATAATAATAATTCTATTCAAAATATAATATTTCCCGTAGGAAGAGCAATATCAATTAAAGATGAAGATAAAAAAATAATATTATATAATGATAGACCTGAAGGAGGAAGTTCTTTAAAAGATGGAAATTTAATGATTGTTTTAAATAGATTTACTTCAACTGATGATTATAAAGGATGTGAAGAAGCTTTATATGAAAAAGAATCTACTTCTACTTATTTTGAAACTAAACAAATTATTTATTTTTCTAATGGATTTGATGAACAAAGAGTTAATATTTTAGCTAATAATTATTTTACTAATAATTTATTATTATTTTATTCTGAAAAAAAAACTAATCTTAGATTTTTAGATGATAATTTTGAAAAGGATTATATTGGTTTTTCTATTTTAAATCAGATTTTTCTTTATAGTGATATATTAAAAATAAATATTTTTTATATAAGTAAAAATAGAATATTGGTACAATTCTTTAATGAATATGATAAATTTTTTGAAGGAAATATTAAAAATAAAAACTTTAGTAATGTTTTGTCAATAGATATGAGAAGAAAAGATATTGAAATATTAGAATGTGAAATAAATGGATTTAATTGCTTTAATTTAAAAAAAATGAATAAATACGGTTCTGTTGATGGATTTATTCATTATAAGTTAGCTCCATTTGAATTTAAAACATTTGAAATAATTTTTTAATCAAATTAAACAATATAAATATTTAACTAAAGTTACGTCACATTAAAATAAAAATCACTAATTTAAAAAATAAAAATTAAATATAAATATCTCAAATCAAAAAAATATTTATTTTTATAAAATGTGGGGGTATATTATATTAATTGCTTATTTCTCATTTATTCTTTGGTTTACAAATTGGGAATATCGTAATATAAAACCATATTATACTCCTTTATTTTATCAAAAAGATCAAAATTCTCCAAAAATAGATGTTCATAAATTATATGATGAATTTCATTTGAAAGATAGATTTTCATATTTTAGACTTTTATTAGGAAATATAATTATATTACCAATAAAAACATTTTTTAGTTTTTGGATAGCAATATTAATGAATTTACATTTAAGATATTATTTAAAAAGATTAAAAAATCCAGAAAGTGACCCAAAAGAAAGAAAAATAATGGCAGATATAATTAGTTTTTGGGCAACATGGTTTTTTTTCTTTAATTTTGTAACATTAGATGAGAAGAAATTACCCTATGAAGAAGTATATAAAAAATATTTAGGAGATGATTATGATTTTACAGATAAAAATTATTCAATAATAATATCAAATCATACAGGATATTTTGATGTAGTTACAAATATGATAAAACATTCTGCAGGATTTTTAGCAAAAATAGATATAAAAGATTATTATTTTATAGGACCAATATCACAAGCAATGAATTGTTTATTTGTAGATAGAGAAAATTCAGGAGATAGAACAAAAATATTTAATCAAATAGAACAAAGACAAAAAGATTTTTATGAGAAAAAAAATTTATCTCCAATATGTTTATTTCCAGAAGGAACAACAACTTGTGGTCAATATATATTAAAATTTAAAAAAGGAGCTTTTTATGCTTTATTACCAATTAAACCAGAAATAATTGGAGTATATCCTGAAGATTATTTTCAAGTTGCTTGTGGTGCTATTAGTGTTGTTTTAAATTATATGAGAAGTTTAGGAGAATTTGTTATTAGAGTTTATTATGTTGATTTACCTGTTATTAAACCTACTAATTTTATGTGGGAAAAATATAGTCATTTAGGTAATGAAAAATGGGAAATTTATGCTGAAGTTACTAGGAAAATTCTTTTAGAAATTAGTGGAATGAAAGAAAGTAATAAAACTTATAGAGATGAAAAAAGATATAATAATGCTATTCATTCTAGAGTTTATGTTCCAGAAGAAGAAGATAAAAAAGATAATTAAATTTTGAGATTTTTTATTTATTGTTATTTTTTTTGTTTTTTTTTTAGATTATTTTTTTAAAGTAATATTGATTTGGGATACTAGTTTAAAGTAAGATATATATTTAAAAAAGATATTTTAATTTAAAAATGAAAATTTTTTTAATAAATTTTAGTTTTTTAATTTTCTAATTTTAAAATTTTTATTCATTCTTATTTTCTTCTTCTTCTTCTTTTTCTTTTTCTTCTCCTTTTTCTTCATTAGTTTCTTTTTTATTGAAAAATCCTCCAATTCCAGGAATTTTATTTACAATATTAAAAATATTCCAAATACTTTTCACTTTTTTTTCTTCTTCAGGAGACATTACAATTTCAATTTCATTTTCTTTATTTTCATTTAATTCATTAATATCTAATTCTTCAAATCCTAAAAGTTCTGCTGCTGAAGGCTCTTTTTTTGGAGGAATTACTTCAACTGGTTTTTCTTCAATTTCTTTTTTATTTTCTTTTTCTTCCATTCCTTTATTTTCTTTTTCTTCCATTCCTTTTTTTTCTTTTTCTTCCATTCCTTTATTTTCTTTTTTTTCTTCTTCTTTTTCTTCTTTTTTTACTTCTTCTTTTTCTTCTTTTTTTTCTTCTTTTTTTTCTTCTTTTTTTACTTCTTTTTTTACTTCTTTTTTTTCTTCTTTAATTGGTTCAATAACTTTTGGAGGATTTTTTTTTTCTTGTAAAATTGTATTTCTAATTAAGGTATTTAAGTTCATGTCTTTAATTTCAACTTTTTTATTTTTTTCATTATATGCTAAACTTTGTCTTATAATTTCTGCTGTTTTTTCATTAAATTCAATGAAAACTGTTATTTTACTTTTAGAACTATTTACAACTTTTAAAAATCCATTATAATCACTTTCATCTTTTATAAAATATGGTTTTTTTACAACAATAAATTTAAAAATTAGATTATTTTGACAATCTGAAGCAGAGATTTGAAGTTGATTTGAAATTGTTTTTAAAAATTGTGTTAAATCTTTAGGAAGTTTTATTGATTGTTTTTCTCCATAAATGTCTATTGATATTGTTTTTCCATTAAACCAATCTAACATTTTTATAAAATTAAATTATATATTTTTTTATTCTTAAATATCTTTTAACTATTGTCATGTTAAATAGAAAAAATTGATAAAAAAAATTAAATATTTTTATATGTTTATTTTGTTTTAGTTTATTTTAAATAAAAAATTTTTTTCAAAAAAAATTAAATGAAAAAAAAATGAAAAAGACTATTATTAATTACTACAAGGAGATCTTGGTCTACTTAAAGAAAGATCTAATCTATCTAAAGCTTGATTAACATTATTTTTAGTTTGATTAATAATATCAATAAGATTTTTATTTTTAGCATTAATTTGTCTTAACTTACAATTTCTATCATAAGCAGCTTCTAATTCTCTCATTAAATTCTGACTATTATCATTAAAAAATTTAATTTGATTTTGATATTTATTAATATCATTATTATTTCTTGCTTTTTCTTGGCTTAATTTTTCCACATTATTACTTAAACTTAATAAATCATTATTCATTCTTTTAATTTCTATATTTCTTTCATTTAAATCATTTTGTAATTTTTCTGCTTTTTCTTCAAATTCATCATGAGCTCTTTTTTCTTTTAAATAATCATTATTAATATTATTTAATTCATTTTTTGTTCTTGATAAATCTTGTTCAGCTTCACTTAATTGACCATCAAGTCTCATTATCATTTTATTTGCATCATCTAATTGTTGACAAATATTATTAAAACTATTTTGAAGTGTATTTGTCTTTGTAGTTAAATTTTCTATATCAAAATTTGCTGAATTTAGTCTATCTAATAATTTCTTTTTTTCATTAGTTAATTCATTTATTACATTTTCTTGTTGATTACATGTTTGATTTAAATGCTGTAAGTCAAATTCTAATTTTTGTATATTTTGCTCATTTTTATTTTTTGTTTCATTTAATGATGATATTGTTTTTTCATTATTTTTTTTTTCTTCTGATAATTTTTCTATTATATCATCTCTTTCTTGTAATGCATTTCTTAATTTTTCATTTTCGCAATTTTTTTGTTCTAATGAAGCAAATAAATTATTATTATCATTATATAAAGTTTTATTTGTTGCTAATTTTTCATTTAAAGCATTTTGTAAATTTTCATTTTCTGTTTGTAAATCACAAATTATTTTATTTGTAGTTTCTGTTTTTTGTTTTAATTCATATTCTAATCTTATTTTTTCTTCATTTAATATTGAAGCATCATTTGATAAATTTTTATATTTTGCTAATAAAGCTTCATAATTTTTTTCATTTTGTTCTAAATCAAATATTTGAGATTTAAGTTGTGATATTATATCATTTTGTTGCATTGCATCTAAAGAAGGATTTGATATTCTACTTGAATTTATTCCTTGATTTGAAGAATAATTTTGAGGCAATGATGACATTTTTTTTAAATTATAAATTAAATATTTTACTTTGAAAAATAATCTGATATTTTATTATTTTTAAATATTAATTATTTTATTTTATTTTTTCCAATTTTTATAAATTAAAATGGATGAAATTGTACCTCTAAAAAATTTAGGTGATTTTCATTTAGAAGAATCTGTAAATAAAATATTAACTATTATAAAACAAAAAGGAGATGTATTTAGAAATTGTGATATTATTTTTGGTAATAAAAATGATGAACCAATATATTTAAATTTAGTAAAAGAAGGTATAAAACTTCGTTTTAACTCAATAACCCAAAGATTAGAATTAATAGAAAAAAATTTTGAACTAATTGGCTCTGATATTGAATATTATTATAATAATTCTTTAGTTTTTTCTGAAAAGAATAAAGAACATATTTATTATTCCTGTCCTGATTTTAATTATATAAATAATATTTTTGGTGTTAGTAAAATTCCAAAACTTATAAATAATTCACAAAATATATTATTGCCATATGAGGGAATTAGTTTTATTTTTAAAAATAATTCAAAAGATTTATTTTCAGAATCTATAGATATAAATTCTCCTTTAGAAAAAATGTTTATTTTTTCTGAAAATAATTTAATTGATTCTTTAAATAAGGAAAATTCAAAATTGAATAATCCATCACCTTTAATTAAATATTCAACTGATAAACAGAATAAAATTCAAATTTATTTCTTTAAAAAAAATGATAATTCAAATATATCAATTGAATTAAATGAAAGTTTTGTTGATGTTATTGAGAAAATGAAAAATCCAAATTATATATATCAAAAAAAAATTAATGAAAATAATTCAAATGAATTAGATGATCTTAATTGCTATTATGCAAATTATTTTGATTATGGAATTGATTTTCTTATTGATGCTAATAATGATGATAGAATTAAAAAAATTATTTTACATACTAATAATCCTTTAGACACTAAATTTGGTATTTATGAAAAATGCAATTTTCAAATTGAAATCAAAAAAGAATATTTTAAAGAAAATATAAATTTTAGTCAAAATATGCCCCAATTAAGTTTACTTAAAATTAGTAAAATTAAAGATAAAAGCATTTATCCAATTTTAAAAATTTCAAATAATTTCAATATAGCAATTCAAAATAAGGAAATATCTGATGATAATAATAAGAATATTCAAGAGGAAAAAATAGAGAATGAAAAAGAAGAAATAAATACATTAAATATATCAGAAATTCTCAAATCAAAAAATATAAATGATAATTCTGACATTTTAAAAAAAGTTTCAAATGAATTTCAAGGTGAATTACAAAATATTCTTATTCATCCTTTAACTAATTTTACAACTGAAGTATTAGAAAAAATCCCAAATACATGTTATTCAGTTTATCAACATACAGATCCCAAAATAAATAGAATATATAAATATTACTTATTTCAAAATATAATTTTTGAAGTAATGGAAAATAATAAAATAAGTTCCATAATATTTTTCTTAAGAAAGAAAAAAAATGTATAAAAAAATCAAAATAAATATTCTATATATAGATAAATAATAAATGAAAAAAAAAGTAAAAATTTATTAAATTATAAAAAAAATAAAAAAAATGTCAGATTCAGATAATAATTCTGAAGATGAAAGAAAATCAAATTATTCTCGGAAAAAAGGTTCTCTTGGATCATCATTTCGTCAAGCGGCAAATAATATAATAGGAGAAGGAATAATTCCTTCAAGTAATCAAACATCAAATTATAAAACAATATTAGGAAAAAAACCAACAAATGCATATAATAATATAAATGATAATTTAAATAGTAGTCAAAAAAGAAAAAGTAGTTCAGTTCAAAAAAATACTATAATGAATAATACTCCAAGAAGAAATAATGATGATAATCAATCGATAGATTCTATTATTATGCCTGAAAAAATTAAAACAAATGAAGGAAAACTTAAACAAGATATTTTAACTAAACAAGCAATTGATGATGTTAAAGATCATATTGAATTATTTAAAATGGATATTAATAAATATATATCTCAATTAAGAGAACAACAAGAAAAAATTGAATTAGGTGATGTAAAAGAAGATATTAAAATATTAGAAGAAAATTTAGATAAAGATTTAAAAGATGCAAGAAGTCAAAGTGATAAAGAATTAACAATAATAAAAGAACAATTTTTTCAATTTAAAGAAAAAGTTTTTGAATTAATATCAAAAGTAGCAAAAGAAAATGAAGGAAAAATATCAAAATTATTTGATGAAATTAAAAAATATGAAGAGATAGTTTCACAGCAATTTTCAGTTATTCAAGATAAACAAGAAGAATATATAAATTTACTTAAATTAATATTAGAAACAACAAAAGATCCAAATACAAAAGTAATAGTAGAGCAATTTTTAATAAATGATCAAGAAATATTTGAAAATAATAAAGAAAGATATGAAAGGGAATTTAATGAAAAACAGGAAAAAATTCGAAAAAAAAAAGAAGAAAAAGAAAGAAAACAAGTAAAGCAATTATTAGATGATGAAATATTAAAATTAGAAAAAGAAGCAAAAAATAGAGAAGAAACAGAAATACAAAAAAAACAATATGAATTAATGAAAGAATATGAAGAAAGGCAAAAACTTCAAGAAGAAAGAGAAATAGAAAGAATGAAAAAATTAGAAGAAATAGAAAAATATTTAAGAGAACAAAAAAGTGATGAAGAAGAAATTCCAATGTTACCTCCAAATTATTATTATCCAAGAATAAGACCAAGATATATAGATGATTATTATGATGAAGAATCATATGATGATAGAAGAAGACATAAAAAGAAGAAAAAAAAGGATAAAAAAAAGAAAAAAAAAAAAGAAAAAGAAGAAGAAGAAGAAGAAGAAGAAGAGGAAGAAGAAGAGGAAGAAAAAGTTAAAAAAAAAAAAAAAAAAAAAGAAGATAAAAAAAAAGATAAAATAATTGTAATAGGAAATCAACAACCAAATCAACCTCAACAACCACAATATCCTTTTCCTTATCCTTATCCTTATCTTCCAAATTCAAATCAACCACAAAATATTACTATAAATATGCCTGAACAAAAACAACAAGAACCACAACAAATTATTCAACAACCTCAAATTCAAGAAAAAAGAAGTAATGTTAGTAAAAAAGAAAAAAAAAATTTAAATAAAGAATTGAAAGATGAAGAAATTAAAATGAATGCTTTAAGAGATTTTGGAAATAATTATGTTAATGGAGAAAATAATTTGTTAAATTTTGTTAAAAATGGAATGAAAGATGAAATTTTAAATTTAATTAAATGTTTACCTATTGATATTACTGATGATCAATTTAATGGAAATAGAGAAAATGATAGAGCTTTAAGAGATAAAATTTCTTTATTAAATATGAAAGTTAAAGAATTTTTACAAGAATTACTTCAAATATTTAATAAAACTCCTATGAGTAATGAAATTAAACAATATATGAAATCTATTTTAAAAGATAATTCTTTTACTCCTTATAAATATTTTTCTTTATTTGAATTATCTAGAATGAGTTTAAATAATGGTTATGTTGTTCATATTGATAATGAAGGAAAAAAAATGATAATTGCTTTTCATGTAATATTAAAAATATTATTAAAACATTATTTATTAGATCTTAAATTTATTAAAGAAGATGATGCTATTGATGAAAGAAGTAGAAGTAATTTTAAAATTATTGCAAGTATCGTTTTTAATGAAATAATTGAATTATTTAGAGAAAAATGTAGTATTACAAATAATATTACAGATTTACCTAAATTTTTAGAATCTCAAAGTAATAATGATCCTAATTTAAAAAATTTTCTTGCTCAATTAGATAATAGAATACTTTCTGGATTTCCTGATAATAATATAAATACTGTTGATTATATTGCTGAAAAATTATATCCTAAAGAAAGATTAGCTCTTTATTATCAAAATAATGAAGAAAAAGCTGATATTAAAAAAAGTGTTCTTGAATTCACTGATAAATTTTTATCTATGATTCAAAGTTAAATAATTAAATTTTTATATTTATATAATTTTTTTTTTATTTTAGTTAAAAATATTTTTTTTTATTAAATAGAGAAATATAGGCCTTTAATTTAAATAAATATTTTTTACCTTCTTTTCATATATTTTAATTTAATAAAAATGTCTAACAAAATAATAACAAAAGGAAAAAATAAATCAGAAATAATTCAATCAAATTTGAATATTAATGATAATTGTAATAACAATAACTTAAAATCAATTGATATCTTAAATAATGATAATTTTGAAAAAGAAAAAACAGATGATACATTAAAGAATAAGTTATTAAGGAAAAGTGAGCCTTTATTAAAATTGAACTTTAATAATGATATTAGTAATCATAATAAAAATGTTATTAATGAAATTTATCCAAAAAAAAAAAAAAATGAAAAAATTTCAAATTATAAAGAAAAAGTGGAGAAAACAATTATAATAAATATAGATAAAGAAGAAAAAAGAGTTTTAGAGGGATGGTTAGATGAATTAGATGAAAATAGTTCAAATAAAAACAAACCTTATTACGAATTCATTAATAATAAAATAATTGGAACTCCTAAAATAAGTCATTTTGTAAGTTATTCTTCAGATGAACCTGCTCCAAGTTTAAAAGAAACTACAAAGAAAGAACAAAATATTATTAATAAATCAGATTTTATAGATCAATTGAAAAAGAGTGAAACTTATACAAATAGTCCTGATAATATTTTTACTATAAAAGGTAATGTTTCAGAAAATATTTTCATAAGGAATAATGAAGAACATTTAGATAAAAACACTTTGACTTTAATTAAAAAGTTTTTTTCTTGAATAAAATGTAAAAATCTTGTTTTTGAGATGAAAAATTGTAAATTTTGTAAAACAATTATTTGTCAAAAATGTGTTCAAAAATTTATAGAAGAAAATAAAAGTAATATCTCTCATCTTGAATGTCCTTTTTGTAAAAAAGGAATTTTTGTATTAAATTTAGAGGAAAATATTTAATTAGTACAAATATTCAACTTGATTTTTAAAAATGGAAAAATAATGGAAGAATATTTAAATGAAAATATGATAATTGCAAATAATATGATGAATTATTTAACAATATCAAATTTAAGTTTAATTTTAAAAAAAAGAAAAAATGATTATTCAAAACTTCAAATTTCAGACTTAGAAAAAATGATAAATAATTTATTAGATTTTACAAATCCAAATTTAAAAAAAATAAATGAAAAATATAATTATAATAATATATTATATCATTCATCAGAATTAGGAAATTTATTGAATGAATATATAAATAAATCAGAAAAAAATAATTTTATTTCTATAGAAAATGCATTATCAGAAAATTATGATTCAGAAAGTTATATTTCAGGTATATTAGCAAAATTATTAAAAAATAAAGGTATGAATGTAAAAATAGTAAAAAAATCACCATTTCCAAAATATCTAAATAAATTATTAGATTGGATATCAACAGGAATAATAACTCATACAAAAATTAGTTTATATTTTAATTATTCAGAAGAAAAATCAAAATTAATAATAGAAAGCAAAGAAAAAAGAAAAAATTTTATAGAAAAATGGCGTAAAATCATATTTTCAAAAACAGGAATTCCCTTAAATAATTTACATTTTCACACCTTAATAAAAGGAACACTGTATTTATCATTTTCAACAGAAGAGACAATAAATTCATCAACTAAAAAAAAAGAAATTCTAAATTTATATCCTGAAATACAAGATATAACATTTGAAATGTTAATAAAAGGATGTTTAATTCCAATAGAATTATTTGATTCAAATTGGAATAATTTAGGAATAGGATGGGCTCAAAAAGGAGAATTAAGAGGAAATAGATTATATGATCCTCCGATTGAATGGTTAGGATATGGATTAAAAGTTGCAGATAAATATGAAAATGATAAATGGTTAAATATGTATAATTTAGAAGGTGAATGGTGGGTTGGTTATCATGGAACTGCAAGATTCAAAAAAGATGAAGAAACTAAAGAAATTATAAATAATATTACTATTCATAGTTTTATTGATGGGGAAAATCAATTTTATAATGATACGATAAATTGTAATCCTCAAAGTAATAGAGAATTTAATGATGTTGGAAAAGGATTATATTTAACTGATCAAATTGATATTGCTGAATTATATTCTGGAAAAGTTAGTGATAATAATGGAAAAGTATATTTAGTTGCTTTTATGTGTAGAGTTAATCCTAAGAAAGTAAGAATTCCAGATTGTCAAAAAGATAATTTTGTTGTTGATCCTAATTCTGATTGTGTTAGAGCTTATAGAATTCTTTTAAAACCTACTAATGAAACTACTCATAATTATTCTAATAGTAAAAATTGTTATATTCATTAAATAAATTTTTACATTTTCATTAATCACAATGATAATATTTCTATATTATCATTTTTTTATATATTTATGTAATTATTATAATTTGTTTTTTTATAAGAATTTTTTTCATTTTTAAGATATCATAAACATATAATTTTAATTTAATTAAATAATTAAATATAAATAAAATAAATTAGTCTAAATTAAAGCATGTCTATTTTTTCTTATAAAGTTTTCTTCTCCCATACTAATAATTTTTTCTTTAAATTTTAAAAATTCAACTCCAGTATTATATAAAGCACTTGCAACTAATTCAAATTCAAATTCATATTTTTTTTTATAATCATCATTTTCTTTTTTATAATATTCAAGTTCTTCTTCTAATTCAGCTAAAATTTGTTCATTTTCATTTTCTTCGTTTTCATTTTCTTCATTTTGTTTAATTTCTTCAAAATTTTCTAATTGAGATTGTAATTGAGAAATCATATAATCTTTTTTTAGTATTATTTGACAATATTCTTGATCATCTAATTTAATATTTCCATTTTTTATTATTGATAAATCTTTAAAATCTTTTAAAAGTTCTTCTGAATTTTTTCTTTCTGAATTTACTGAAAATTTTTTATAATGTGGTATATTTTCACTTATATTTATTGATGAATCATTATTTAAAGGTTGCATTTGAACTTCCTGTGAATTTAATTCTTTATTTTTTAATTCAATTTCTAATTTACTTATTTGCTCATTTAAAGTCTTTTCTTTATTAATATAATTTTTCAATTTATTTTCTAATATATTTATTTTTGTATGTAAACCTAATAATTTTTTTATTGAAGAATTATCTAAATTAATATATTCTGAAATTTTTTGACATAATGCAAATTGTTGTTTAATTTCTAAAAGTAAAATTTTTTCTAAATTATTCATTGATTTTTCTCCATATATTATATATAATAATAAAAAATCAAATAAAACAGAGTATAAATAAGTTGATTCTTCTTCTTCATTATTTAATTTTTCAATTTGTTTTGTTATTATTAATCCATCATTTAATAAATGATTATATATTTGATTTATTAAATTAATTATTTCATTTTCATTTTCCTTTTTATATTCTTTAAAAAAATTCTTATTAATTTTTGTAAAAATTTGTGAAATTTTATCAATATTATATAATTCAGAAATATCATATACAGAGAATAAATTTAGTTTTTCTAATAAAATATTAATAATAGAAAAAGTCATATTAATATTTGCATCAATTCTATTTTTCATCGAAAATGAATTCATTTATCGAAAAAAATAAATTTAATTTTTAAAATGAAAGCAAATGAAACATTGAAAGAATATTATAAACAATTTAAGCAAAACAAAATAAATAATAATGATTTTAATCAATATATAAATCCAAATAATATAACATTAATAAAAAGTTTAAAAGATGAAATTGAACATTTGGAAAAAGAAAAAATTAAATTAGAGGAAGAAGTAAATTTATTAAAAAAAAAAATAAAAACAATGAAAAAAGATGAATATTCAAAAAAAATACAAAATTTAGAAAATAATAGAAATGAAACAAAAAAAACAGCAAATCATTATTTACATATTTGTTCTCAATTAGCAGAAGAAGTTATTCTCTTAAAAGAGCAATTAGATAAAATTTCCATTTAAATAATTTACAAAAATAAAAATTAAAATTTTTTATAAAAAAAATAATAAAACCTTTTTAAGTATTATTAAAAGTCGAATAATAAATAAAAAATGGGAAATCAAATAAGAAATTGTAAAGAAATTTGTTGTTATAATAATATACCAGAACAAAATTTAGATGAAAAAAGTGGAATAATTATAATAAATAATAATCAACCAACAGTTTTAAAAGAGCCAACAATAAATTCAAATGTAATGAATACTTTCAAAGCAAGTAGTTTAAAAAAAAAATCAACAAAAGAAGAAAAAATAACAGCATATTCTACTGCAGCAATTAGTAAAACTGTATCTAATAAAAATTTAAAACAACCTAATTTAATAAAAATCCCAGAAACTTATTTTGATAAAGAATTAGTAATTACAAAAGATGCTATTGATGATGATATTTGTAAAATACAAAGAATTTTTCATAATAATTTAATGAAAAAAAACCAGAAAATAACAGAAAGAGAAGAATTATTTAATAAAAAAAAAAAAATATCAAGAGCAAATAGTATAAATTATAAATATGAAATAATAAAATCAATAGAAAATGATATGAAAGTAAGTGATGAGCCATATATAATATATTCAACATATAGAAATAATTCAAGAAAGAATATAACAATAAATAGTGAATATTTAGAATCAATATCATCATTTTATTCAAAAATAGATTCATTAGATATATCAAATGAGCCAAAAGGATTTTTTTTAAATAAGAAAAAAAAATATTGTTATAATGGAAATAGAGATTCAAAGGGAAAAAAAAATGGATTTGGAATAATAAAATGGGAAGATGGAAGTACAATAAAATCAATATTTAAAAATTCAAAAATAAATGGATATGGTATATTTAATGATTGTCATCTAGAAAATTGTTTTTTTTATGGAAATTATAAGGATAATATACCAACAGGATTTGGATATTATATAAAAAATAATTTAAAATTAATAGGAGATAATTGGGAAAAAAATAATTTAAATGGTATAGGAATGGAAGTATGGGAAGATGATAATTTTTATCAAGGAGAATTTAATAAAAGTGAAAAAAATGGTATTGGATTATATAGATGGCCAGATGGAACTTTATGTTTTGGAGAATGGAAAAATAATAAATTAAATGGATATGGTTTAATGAAATATTCTAATGATTCAATATATGTTGGGGAATTTAAAGATAATTTAATGAATGGTTTAGGTGAATTTTTATGGGGTGATGCTGAATATTATTGTGGAAATTATGTTAATGGTTTAAAAGAAGGTTTTGGAATTTATGTTTGGAATTTTGATAAAATTTGTTGTTATATTGGATTTTGGGAAAATGGAAAACAACATGGTGTTGGTATTAAAATTATTGATAATATTGAAAAAGTTGGTTTATATAAAGATGGTAGAAAAAGCCATTCTTTAAATGGAGCTTGGGAAGTTAAAGAATATTTAAAACCGGAATATCTTAAATATCAAAAATTTTTGGAACAAAATATTAAAAATTTAATCTCTTATGTTCTTAGCTTGAAACATAATGAAATTCTTGTTGAAAGTTCTTTCACCCTTAATTAATAATATTTTGTTTTAAATTGATATATTTGTTTTTAAAATAATTATTATATGATGTTCAATTTTATAAGGTTATTTTATGTAATTATAATATATTATGAGAATTATTTTTATGTTTAAAAATTTTATATCTTTTTTTATAAACTTTAATCTGAAAAAAATTTCTTATTATTATATCTTTTTCAAAATTTTTTTATTTTTTTAATTGGATTTAATTGAAATATTTTTGGTTTAAACAATTAAAATAAATAGAAATAATAACTCCATTCAAAATCTTTATTATATTATAATTCTTTATTTACAAATGAAAATTAAACCTAATTGAAATTTTAAAATAAATATGATAATAAGATGACAATATTTAAATATTTCAATATAATACCAAATACTGTTGAATAATAAAAATTTATTGATTGATAAGTTAAAAAAAAAATGAATAAAAGTTTTAATTAGTATAATTTTATATATTCAATATGAAAATAAAATAAAATTATTTTGATATTTATAAAAAAAAATAAAAAATTAATTTAATAAAAATGCAACAACCAAATCAAAATGAAAACGAACCGAAAAAAAATCGTCGTCAAAAGGAGACTCAAGAGGACAGATTAGACAAGATAGAAATAAAAGGAAATGAAAAAGCTCGTTTAACATATGTATTCAACAAATTATGTTCACTAGGTAAATAAAATAATTAATATAAATTATATTTTAAAAAAAATAGAGGCTGAAGCAAGTTCTGACGAAGATTCAAAAGAGAAACTTTACAAGAAAAAAATAGAAGAAAGAGCAAAAGCAAAACAAATGAAAATTCCAAAATCAAATTTCAAGAGTAAAATAATGGAAAATTCAAAGAAAAAAAAGAAATATAAAGATGATGATGATGAGAAAAGTGAAGATGAAGAAAAAGAGAAAAAAAAGAAGAAAAAAAACAGAAAAAAATTTTCAAAAAAAGCATTAAGAAAAGTAATAAGAACTTTATGTGATGAATATCCAAAAGATGATTTAGATACAATGATATGGGAAGCAGATCAAAATTTAGATGGTTATGTTTCTGAAAAAGAATTTGAAAATTTATATAAAAAATGTGTAACAGATGAAAAACAAGAAGAAGCAAAAAAATTATATTATTTAGTACAATTTTTAATGTATGATAAAGATGAAAAACATAGTATTACTGTTGAAGATACTCTTGAAATTTTATGCGCAAGATATCCAAATAATGTTGATCAAGCTATTGATGCAATTTTTGATGTTGATACTGGAGAAAAAGATGCTAAAGGAAGACCTAAAAAAGTTAAAAAAGAAACTATTAATTATATTGAATATAAAGAAAAAATGCATGCTATTTCTATGGAAAAAAGAAATGAAATTAGTAATGCTAAGAAAATTTTCTGTGATAAACTTAAAGATGAAGCTTTGGAAAATGC
The DNA here is from genome assembly GCA_023805745.1 of Isotricha sp. YL-2021b. NCBI lineage: Eukaryota > Ciliophora > Litostomatea > Vestibuliferida > Isotrichidae > Isotricha > Isotricha sp. YL-2021b. Next base: position 92,008 of record JAJJKW010000215.1, on the reverse strand, counting down.
TAAAAATAAAAAATATGCTAGTTAAAATTATGTTTTTTTAAAGAATTATTATGTTATTTTCTTTTGTTTTTTGAATTTTATTTAGATTAAAAATTATTTTTTAGAAATGTTTTTTTTTGAAAAGTTTTTTTTTGTTTTAATAGTTTAAATTATATATTTGATATGGAAAAAAATGTTTTTATAATTTTAAATATTATCTTTAAAAGAAAAACTTAATATTGCATCAACATCTGATTCAGAAAAAGTTGATTTATGAAAATCTATAATTTCATATTTAAATCTTTCATTAATTCTATAAATTTTATATTCTTTAATTCTAGTAATAATTAATTCAACTCTTTTAATATAATTATCTTTAACAAAATTTTCTCCAGGTTTCATAAAACAATTAAAAATAAGATAAAATTTAGATTCTTTTAAAGATTCTTCATTCATTAAAACAATTAATTGTTCTAAATTAGGAAGAATATTACTATCTTCAGTTAAATCAATAACATAAATAACTAATTTAACTAATAAAGTTCTATAAAATATATTCCAAAAATCTTTATTAACTTTATCTCCTCCTAAATCCCATATACTATATGCATTTCCTGAAATAGATAAATTTACATAATTAAAACCATTTGTAGATTCTATTTGAAAATCTTCTCTTATTGAACGAATTGAATCTACCATTCTTTTTAATAATGTTGATTTTCCTGTTTGTTCTAATCCAAGAATTATTACTTGAATTCTTTTACTTAAACTTGATGAACTTCCCATTTAGTTTTTTATTCTTTTTTTTTATTATTTTTTTTTTAATTGTTTTTTTAATTATAATTTTATGAAAATAATTATTTTTATTTTTGAATTTTTTTATTTAAATAGCTATATAAGATTATAGTAAGATGAATACAAAAAAACGTAAATTAATAAAAATTTAAAACCCAATTTTTAACTAAAAAACCAAATAAAAACAAAAAAAAAAAACCATAATCAAATAACTTCAAACAATATAATCATCTTTAAAATAAAAGGAATACAAAATAATAAAAACAATAAAAAAAATTCTTTAAAAACCCAAAGCAAAAATTCAATTAAAAAAACATTTAAAAAAAATAAAATAAAAAAATAAAATAAAAATAAAAAAAAAAAAATGAACTCGACAAAATTTTCAAAAGAAATCCTAAAACGTCAACTACAAGAATGTATGCGTCAATCAGACTTAGGATTTTCAGTAGGATTACTAGATGAAAATGATTTTTATAAATGGTCAGTATGTTTTCAAGGTCCAGAGGACACAATATACGAAGGAGGATTATTTAAAGCAATATTAACATTTCCTGATAATTTTCCTCAAAATCCTCCAGAAATGAAATTTATAACAGAAATGTGGCATCCAAATATTTATAAAGATGGTACTGTTTGTATTTCTATTTTACATCCTCCTGGAGAAGATAAATTTAATGAACAAGAAAAAGCAGAAGAAAGATGGAGACCTGTTTTAGGAGTCGAACAAATTCTCATTTCTGTCATTTCCATGCTTAATGAACCTAATTGTGATTCTCCTGCTAATATCGATGCTAGTGTTATGTTCAGAGATCATAAAGATCAATATGAAAAAAAAGTTAAGGAATTAGTTATTAAGTCTATGGATGATTTTTATTAAAATTTTTAATTTTTTTTTTTTTGCTTTTTATATATATTTTTTTTTAAGGTTTTTTTTTTTGTTTTTTTATTTTCTATCCTTTTTTTATTTAGGTTTTTAATTAGAAAATTCTAATTTTTATTTTTTTATATAGAAAAAAAATATGAATTTATTATGAAAAATAAAAAATATAAAAAAAAAGTATATGATAATTATTTTTTTTTAAAATAAATAAATTATTATTATTATTTTTTTAATGATATAAAATTTAAATCAAAAAAAATGTCATCAAGATTAATATCAGAAACAGATTCCACAATAATAATATGGAAAATAATATCAATAATAGGAATATTAATAATGGGATTTGGTTTTGGAATAATGCCAAATAGTATAAATTCCTGTAGAACAAGTTCAACATTTTTAGGATTATCAAATGCATTTTCTGGAGGATTATTTTTAGGAATAGGATTATTTCACATACTTCCAGAAGCTTCAGAAAAATTTGAAGATGTAGAACAATTAGAAGGAATTCCATTAGCATATTTTTTAGCATTTTTATCATATGCATTAATACTTTTTGTAGAAAAAGTATCATCAAATAGTCATTCATTATTACATGCTCATGATCATCATAATCATAATCATAATAATGATAATGATAATAATGAAAATTTCGAAGATGAAGAAAAAAATATTCCAAAAGAACCATTATTAAGAGATTCAAATACAGAAATAAAAGAAGAAATTAAAGAAGAAAATAATAATAATAATAATGAAATACATGAAGAAAAACATGAAATACATTCAATTACACCATATATATTACTTTTAGCTTTAGGATTTCATGGTTTATTTGAAGGGATTGCACTTGGAATTAGTAGTTCAGTAAAAGGAACTTTAACTTTACTTTTTGCTATTGCTGCTCATAAATGGGCTGCTTCTTTAACTTTAGGAATTTCTTTTGTAAAAGCTAAAGTTGTAAATCCACAATATAGTATTATGATTGGTATTTTTGCATTTATTGGTCCTCTTGGAATGATTATTGGACTTATTTTATCCACTAGTACTAATGAAATTGTTGAAGGGATTTTTTTAGCTATTTCTACTGGTACTTTTATTTATATTGCTTGTTCTGAAGTTATTGTTGATGAATTTAGTAGTGAAATTAATAAATATTCGAAATTTGGTCTTTTTATGGTTGGAGGATTATTAGCTGCATCTTTGTCTTTTTTGGAATTGTTACAAGGTGGTCATCATCATGATTAGTTGTTTCTTTTTTTTTTCTATTTATTTTTTTTTTCATATTATAATTTATAGAAATTAAATTATTTTATTTTTTATTTTTTTTTATTTTTTGATTGAAAATCATTTATTAAAATTATTATATTTATTTTATTATTTGAAAATATGTCTTTGTTAATATCAGACGCTAATCTTACTCATTCTATTTTACAAGTTTCAATACCTTCATTTGAAGATAAATATTTTAATAATAAAAGTGAAACTTTTTTTTCAATACATCTATTAAATTTATATACAAGTAAATCATGGGATTTAGAAAAACGTTATCAAGAATTTTTAGATTTAAGAGGAGATCTTACTCAAACAATACCAAAAGTTCCAGAAATAACAAAAGGATTTAATTTATTTAAATCATCAAATTCATATGATACATTAAAACAAAGACAAATTGATTTACAAGAATTTTTATCAGAATGTCTTTCTAGAAAAGATATAATATCAAATGATCAATTTATGGAATTTTTAGAAATAAATACTCAATTTCCAGATTTAATAAGAAATAAACCAGAATTTATAAATGATATAGAATTTCAAAATATAAGTTGTGAACATGTAATTTATTTAGAAAAAGAATCTATATTAATTTTTGCTTGTAATGATTTAAATTTAACAAGTAGAATGGATGCTTATTTATCAAATGCTGCTGAAAATTTACCTTGGAAAAAAGAACAAAAAGGAAATGATAAAGAATTAGATAAAAAAGGAAGAGTAAGTGCTTTTTATACTTTTAAATTAAAAAATTATCTTCAAACAAAAACAAATAAAAAAAAGATTAAATTTGAAAAATTATATGAAAAAAATTTTAATGAAATAATTAGTTCATTATATTATGATAAAAATTCTCAAACTTTAGCAATTGGATTAATTTCAGGTAAAATAAGTTTATATAGACATTATCAAGAAAGTGAATTTAAACAATTTGATTATATGACAGATTTAAATTTTCATAGTGGTTCTGTTACAGGAGTAATTTTTGATTCTTTAAGTGGAAATATTATAAGTTGTTCAGAAGATAAAACAATATTTATTTCAGAAATAAGTAAAATTTATAGTAAAAATTATAATCCAAAATTAATAAATGAATCAAATTATAGTTATTGTCAAATGATATATGAAAAAAAAAATGAAAGAATATTTGTAAGTAATAATAATGGTCATATTGAAGTTTATTTAACTGATACTTTTCCTCCTATGTTTGTTAATGATATTAAAACTTCTTCTGAAGGATATAAAATTAATGATTTTCTTATTGATTCTGTTAAATATTATTTATTTGCTTGTTGTGATGATGGGAATATTTGTGTTATTGATTTGGGAACTCCAGGTAAAGAAAAATTAGGAAAAGAAATTTCTCATTTTAATTATTTTAATGCTAAAATTAATTTAACTTCTTTAGTTTATATTAAATCAATGGGACAAATTATAACTAGTGATAATAAAGGAAGATTAATTTTTTGGTCTTTAAAAAAAGGAAAACCAATATATTTATTTAATTATAAAGATTGTGTTTTAATTAAATTACTTAATTTTTATAATGAAGAACTTGAAGGTAATATTCTTTTAGTTGGAAGTAATGATATGAATCTTTCACTTTTAAAATTACCTGATAAATTAGTTAATAATGAAGAAATTGAAAAATATGAAGAAAATGAAATTAAAAATATTAGTGATATGAATGCTATGATTGCTCTTCAAAAATATGATGATAATTATAACAGTGATGAAGATAGTTTAAATGGTTGGGATTATTTTGCAAATTATGCTAATGAAGGAAAAGAATATAAGAAGTAAGAATAATTTAAAAAATGATTAAAAAATATTTATTTAATTGAAACAATAATAAAAATAAAATAAAAAAAAAATAAATAAAAAATTTTAATATCAAAAAAGAAAAAAAATAAATTATAATATATATAAAAATCAAAGATGTCAAGAAGAAATCAAAGAACAACAAAAACAACTCAAGTAATTACAACAACAACAACATCATCAAAATCAAAACCTGAAAAATTATCAATATCAAAAGAAGATATAGATAATTTAACAACAGCATTTAATTATTTTGACTCAGAAAAAACAGGTAAATTAAATTTACCAAAAGTAAAAAAAGTTATGGAAGAAGTAGAATTTGATCAAGCAAATCCTTTAATATATAATACAATAATTGAATTAAATAATAATAAAGCATATAAAGATGGTCTTGAATTAGATGATTTTCTTTCTGCTTTAGATAAAAAAGTTAATGATACTAAAAGTGAAGAAGGTTTAAAAAGAGTTTTTGAAGTTATGATTGATGATCCTGATAAAAATACTCTTTCTAAAGAAGCTTTTAAAAAACTTGCTAAAGATTATGGTGATGATGTTACTGATGATGAAATTGATCAAATTTTTGAAATTGTTGAACCTGGAAGTGATGAAATCTCTTTTGAAAGTTTCTATGTTATTATGAATAAAAAAGGATTACCTTAATAATTCTTTTTTTTTCTATCTAAAGTTTAAAATAAGAGATTATTAAAGTTTTTTAATCATTTTTATTTAAGAACTTTTTTTATAATTGTTTTCGGTTTTTTTTTTGTTTTTTTTTTATTTTTTTTTTTTATTTATTTTGAATATTTTTTTTTTTCTTTTTTTAAGTTTTTTTTTATATTTTTTTTCTTTTTTATTTGGTTTTTTTTATATTTTTTTTTTTAATTTTTTTATTATGTCAATGATTTTATATTCCATAAATTGTGAAATAGAGAAAATGGAATAATTAGATTATTTATATTTTAATAAAAATATTTCTTATTTTTTGTAATTAAAATAAATTTGTGAAAAAAATAAATGGAAAGTTTCACAGAATTTAGGAGGTTATTACAAATACAAAAAAAATTAAAAAATAAAAAGGAAAAGACAATTTTATCAACAAGAACAATTTCAAATCATAAAAAAGAAAATAATTTAAGGTTTAACTGTCCAATAGCAAATTATTCGACTAAACATTTTAATCTTGGTAAAAATCATTTCTCAAATCATACTAAAAATAATTATTTTAGAACAATAAATACTGTATTTTCAAATTCTATTAAATATAATGAATCAAAAAAAACTTTAAATGTTTCAAATACAAAACCAAAAATTCATAAATCATATCAAATTTTAAGTAATTATAATACATTAAAGGATAAAATTAGTTCAAATATAACAACAGATTCAACTGTGAATTTAACAGAAAATTATGGTTCTTGTAAAAGTTTAAGTAATATGAAAATAAATAAAAAATTAGATACTTTAAAAGAAAGGTGTATTAAATTATTTTCAAAATATAATAAAATATTAGATAGTATTGGAAATAATCAAAATAAATAGAAATTATTATTTTTATATAATTTTTTCTTAATTTAAGTAATTGTAAGATTATATTAATTTGGATAAAATGAAATTTAAGATTTTTTATTTTTAATACAAATTTAAATTTATAAATCATATTTTTTTTCAAACTAAAAATATATTTTTTAATTTTTAATTTCTTCAATTTTTGTTAAAGGTGGACTAAAAGGTCTATCATCATCTTCTTTATTAAAATCTTTACCTAAATCTTCAGTATTTAAATTATTTACAACATTTAAAGAATCTTCTAAAATTGTACCAATTAAAATTTTCTTATCTTCATTAATATCATTTAAATCTTCACTATTATTAGCATTATCATTTTTAATAGTACTTAATTGATAATGTTGATTACCTTCTTCATTATGAATATAAAAATTACTTAAATTTATATTTCCTTGTAAATTATTATTATTTCCTGTATTTAAACTATTAGAATTTGTATTTCCTTTCGAAGCATTTGATTGATTATTTGATGAAGTATTATTAATAATTTGATTATTATTATTATTTATATTTAAACTTTTTTTAACTGTATTTGTAACAGATTTACCATCTAAGGATAATTTATTATATTCTTCTTTATTAAATTTAATATTTTTTAGAGAATTATTATTATGATATGTTACATCTACAAATTCTCTTTCATTATATAATTCTTGATTTCCTCCTTTTGATTCTCCACTTATTATCATACTTCCTATATTATTAAATCTTCCTGTTCTATTTTTATCTGTACTTCCTGATTTTAATAAAGAATTTTTTCTCCTTCCAAAAGTATAATGAATTGGATTATTCCTATAATCACTTTTATTACTATAACTATTAATATTTGGATTATATTCATTATAATCTTTATTATTTTGAATACCATATCTAGAATTTACATTAGTATTTAAATTATTTTTACTTTTATTATTTTTATTATTATTGTTTTTTTTATTTTGATAATTATTTTTATTAAAATTGTTTTGATTATTATAAATACCATATAAATCATTCATTTGGTTTTCTCTCATACTTCTAATTTGATTAATTTCATTTTCAATAAAAATTTGTGTCATAACTCTATTACAATTCATATTAATATTATAAGCAATTTCTCTTGGAGGAAATTTAAATTTATCAGGAATATCACTAGCACCATATAAATCATTACTATTACTCATAACATTACTAATATTATCATATTGTTTAATTTCATCTATTTCATTTTTATTATCTTCATTATCAATTTCACCTAATATATTTTCATTATCATTTTCTTCATTTTCAGAATGAGTTTCAATTAAAGGAGTTCTCATTGTAAAAATATATCTAACTTTTCCACTCATTGATAAAGAAATATAATCTACACTTCTAAAAGTTAAATCTTTAAAACATTCTGAAACAAAAGATAAAATATCAATTGAAAAATTAATCCATTTTCCAATTGGAAAATTAATAATTGGAATTCTACAATGTAACTGATTTATTATAACATCTGAATTATTTGAAGAAAATATTAAACGTCTTTTTACTTTTGTTGTATCACTTATTGAAATTTCTATTGAAAATTGTTTATTACTAAATAAATATATTTGAAATACTATATATGATTGAAATAATGCAAGAGATTTATTTGGATTAAATTTATATGAATAAGAACGATTTCCTGGAATTTCCATTTTTGATAATGACCCTGTTGCAAGAATATGTTCATAGCATTTTATTTGAGGATCAAATATTTTATTATGTTTTCCTATAAAATGCCATTTTGATAATAAATTTTTATCAGAACTATTAAAAAGTTCTATACTACTTCCACTTTGATAACAATGTGAAAACATTTATTTATTTAATTTATAATTTTTTTATATTTTATTTAATTATAGTTTGAAAAAAATAAAGTTTTGCAATTATCTTTAAATAAAAATCATAAAAATACAACAAATTAATTTGATTATTAATTTATCTAAAGTTTACTATTTTTATTTAATAATAAAAATGTTATCTAATTATAATCTATATTCAATATTTTTTTAAATTTAAATATTTATCTGAATGATGACAATTATTTTTCAATTAAATTTTTGATTTTTTATTAAAATTGAAAACAGAAAAATTATTTTAAATAAATAAATAAATATTCTAAAAATTAATATAACAATATATAGAAAAATTTTTTGATATTAATGGTTAATTAGATTTTTATTCTGACAATTATTTAAATTTTTAACTTATTTAATAAAAATATTTAAAATTAATATAATATTTAATTCTTTTTTTAATTCTTGAATAGTTATTCAAATCAATTATAATTTTGTATACATTTTATGCTCATTATATATTTTACCTTCAACTTTAATATTTAATTTCTCATATAACAAATTAGGAACAAACCTACCTCCTAAATAATGCTCTCCTTTAAAATCTTTTGAGCATAATTTGGGTAAAGTTAAACTAATTAAATATTTAGGAGTAAAAGTATTATTAATATTTCCTTTTACAACATCAAATCCTGAAGGAATATCAACAGAAATGACTTTATCTTGTAATTTCCCTAATTTATCAATAATATTTTTAAAAGGTTCTCTAATTTCTCCATGAAAAGAAAATCCAAAAATAGCATCAAGAATTAAATCATATTCACTAAAATCAGTATTTAATTCTTTTAATATTTTAATACCATAACTTTCACATTGATTAACTAATCTTTTATATAATTCATTTTTTGTATTTTGTTTCGGATAAAAAATATCAATATCAAAATTATTTTCTTTTAAATATCTTGAAGCAACTAATCCATCACCACCATTATTTCCTGGACCACAAATACATAATATTTTAATTTTATCATTTTTTAATTTTGATATTATTTCATTTATTGTTACTAAAGAAACTGTTAATCCTGCTATTTCCATTAATTGATCAATTGAATATTGATAAGTTGACATTAATTCTTCATCTACTTTTTTTGATGTTTCATCATCTATATAAGGTACTTTTGTTTCCATTTGTTTTTTATTATTTTATCAATTTTTTAATATGAAGTTATTTCATTTATTAAATTATTTTTTTAGAAATTGTATTTTTCTTCTTTATTATTTTTATTTTTTTTTTTGTAATTTTTAATTTACAAATTTAATTAGTTTTATCTAATTTTATTCTTTTTTCAAATAATGAATAATTATTAATTAGAATTTTATTGTATATTCCTTAAGATTTAAAAGAATATTATTTTTACAGATAAAAAAATAATATATAAATTATTATTCTTTTAAAAAATAATATCAAATTGAATATAATTTTTTCATATTCACCAATAATTATTTCGATAAGTTATTTTTATTTAAAATAAATGTGTAATCATAATTTCACAAACTCAATAAAAAAAGGAGTGTCTTTTTGTACTAAATGTTCTACATTATCTTATAATAATATTCCAGCAATAACTATTCCTTTATTATCAAACCAAATTATAACAATTGATCCTCTTTTACTTAAGTATAAATATTCAAAAACTCGAATTAATTACGAAAAGCAATTTAATTGTTTATATTTAAATTTCCGTCATATTGGAATTGAACATATTAAAAAAATTTCAAATTATTTTCATTTATCAAATAGTTCTTTTTATAAAGCAATAAATTATTTAGATGATATTTACCTTAACAATGAAATTTCACCAGAATTAATTACAAAAATATCTTCTATTTGTTTAATGCTTACAATACAATTTAATGAATGTTGTACTAAAGAATCAAATGCAAATTTAAAAGGATTTAGTAATTATTTAAATTCAATTACAGGAATTAGAGAAATTGAATTTTTATGTTTAAAATGTTTAGATTATAATTTAGGAATTTTTACTACTTTTGATTATTTAAATTTATTTTTTTCTTTAGGGTTATTATTCCCAAATAAAAAATCAATTCGTAATGACAATGAGATAATGTTTTTATATTTGCAATGTTTAAATATTTTGAAAATAATAAAAGAAGATATAAGAAGTTTAGAATTAGATAAATATATTTTAGCCTTATCAATAATAAAAATGGTTTGTATTCAATCAGAAAAGTTTAATGAAGATATCATAAAATATATATATGGTATAAATTTAGCAAAAAATAAATTTATTAATTGCATCTTTAGTATTAAAGTTATTTTGTCAACTTTAAAACAAACTAAAATGGAAAAAAATAATTCTTATAATAATAGTAATTTTTATATAACTAAAAATGATCCTATTCAAAGTGTTAACACAGATTATATTTCAGATAATTCAACATCTATTAGTGATTAACATGTAAGAAAATGTTTAAAACTCTATTATAAAGTAGTTGTTATAAATATCTTTGTTCATTAGGTAAAACTTTTTTTCTATTATTTTTTAATTGTGAGTTAGTTTTTTTTTTATTATAAACAATATCCCAAATTATAAATTGGTATTAATTTTGGTATTTTTTTAATTTATTTCTTTTATTTCGTATATATATTAAATTTGAAACTTTATAAGAAAAATAATTTAAATATTTTTTAATAAAAATTTAAAAAAGAAAGAATAAATGAAAATTTACATATTATCTTTTTTAAAATATAAAAAAATGTTATTTTGAATATATTTAATTGGGAATAAATCCACAACATAAACTGCTTCCACATTCACATTTTTTATATGATAAACTTTTATTATTAGAAATAGTATTATTATTATTAATATAACTACAATAACTAAAAGTTAATTCTTCTCCTTTTTTAATATTTTTATTAGCATAAAAAGCACAATGAGGAATAAAATGTTCAACTCTAACAAATTCATAAGTTAAATTTGGTTCACAAGAATGATTAATAAATCTTGCACAATTTCCATATCTTTCACTATCAATAAATGTATTTAAAGAAAAATTATTTTGGTAACATTCTCTTATTTGTAAAATATAATTTGGTTTTTTTAAAATATGATTTAAATAAATTTTTTTTTCTGCTTCTTCTTTACTTATAACTTCTCCAATATATTCACATATGAAATCTCCTTTTGAAATATTATTGTTTGCAAATAAACCAAAACCTTTATTTTTATTTATATATTTTATCATTAGTGAATGAGATATTCCTTTTTGAATTATTCTATTTGAACAATTTATTTTTGAACATGAACAATTAGAATTACATTCATATAATTGATTATGTTTATTTATACAATTACATGATTCTTTTTTACATGAATTTGTGCAATTACAACAATAAGTTTTTGGCAATTTATATTTATCTAAAATATTTTCCTCATTTAAAGATGAATTTTGGTATTTTAAAGTAGAATTATTTTTAATTATTTTTAATTCTGTTATATAATTTGTTGTAAATTGGAAATTTTTTAATTTTGATTTGTCTTTTGAGTTCAAAAGAATTTGAATTTGTTCTTTTCCATTTGATAGGTCTATATATTTTATTCTTTTTTGCATTGTAGATGTTTTTTGAAGGACAGAAGAAGAAGATAATTTCCTTTTATTACCTATTAAATTTTTTTTACTTATTTGTTTTGTTTTATTTTGAATTGTATTGATTAAATTTGAACTTTTTTCAGATAATAAAATAGTACTTTCCATTAATTCAAAAAAAATATTTATTTAATAAATAATTTCACATTTAAATTATATTTAAAAATAAAATAGGAAATTTAATATATTAATAAAAAAAAGAAATGAATAAAAATTACCAATCAAATATATTAAATATATTTCATAAACAAGGAAAAATAATTAAAAATTATATCGAAGAACCTTTTTACCAGCTTCAAAATTTTGAGTTTTTAAAAGATTCAAAGAATAATTTGATAACATGTGGTCAAGGTTCATATGGTAAAGTATTTTTAGCAAAACATAAACAATCAAATAATAAATATGCAATTAAAGTTGTTAATAAAGAAAAAGTATTATTAAACAATCAAACATTAAATTATATATATAAAGAAATATCAATTCATCGTTCATTAATTCATCCAAATATTATAAGATTATATTCTTATTCAGAAGATGAAAAGAATTATTATTTTATAATGGAATTTGCAGAAAATGGGACTTTATATAATTTAATTAAATTTAGAAAATTAGGTGAAGAAGAAGCATTTGATTATTTTATTGAAATATTATCATCTTTATATTTTTTACATACTCATAATTTAGTTCATAGAGATTTAAAACCAGAAAATTTATTATTAAATATTGATAGTCAAATTAAATTATGTGATTTTGGATTATGTGTAGATGTATCTTTAAGTTTAAGAGATACTTTTTGTGGAACATTTGAATATATGGCTCCTGAATTACTTAATAATAAACCTTATAATCAATCTATTGATATTTGGTCTTTAGGTATTTTATTATATGAAATGTTACATGGATATTCTCCTTTTAGAAATAATGAAAAAAAAATTGATTTTAATAAAATCCAAAATAATGTTAATAAAGAAACTTTTGTTATTGATAAAAACTTAGAATTAAGTGATGAATGTGTTGATTTAATTCATAAATTATTAGAAGTTGATTCGAATAAAAGAATTCAAATTCAGCAAATTTTATGTCATCCTTGGGTTAAAAAATTTGAAAAAAATTATTTAAAAGATAAATTAAACATAAATGAAGATAATATAAATTTACAAACTAATATGAGTATAATTGAAGAAGAATTAAATGATACTTCAAATATTGACTTTAAAAAAGATGATTTAAGTAATATTGGAAATGAATATATGGGAAGTGATATAAAAAAAGAAGAGGAAAAAAAAGATTTGAATTTATATTTTGAAAATAACAATATAAAAAAATCAGAATCACAACCAATTGAAGAAGATAATTATTTTTCAAACTTAATAAATGATATAAATATTGAAAAGCCAATTAATGGAATTAAAAAAGTTGATTCATCTAATTTAGAACATATAAATTTAAAAAATGAAGATAAAAAAATAGAAAAAGCTAATTCTCAAAATCCTTTAAATTATTTTCAAAATGCAGATAATAATTATTTTAATATTAATGAAAACCCCATATTTAAACAAGAAGAAATTCAAAATCAAATCGGAATGTTAGAAAAGGCAGAAAATTTAAAAAGTAATAAAAAAAAATCTAAAAAAGTTCAATTACATACCCCTTTTTCATTATCAAAATTATTAAATCCTTTCAATTGTGGAAATTAAAATATTTTATAATTAATTCAATTTTTTTATTAATAAAATATTTTCACTTTATTTTTTAATTTATTATTTTGTCAAAAAATTAAAAAGATTAAATTATATATGAATAGCTTGAAACTATTATATTATATTAATATATATTATAAATCTTAAATTTATTAAAATATCAAAAAAATTCCTTTACCACACTTAGATAATTTTCTTATTTTTTTAAGACAAAAACAAATAAATTTTATTTGGAATTTTCTTAAGAATATACTCTAGATATTGAAATAAATATATAAAATAAATAATAATTCAAAAAAAATAAAATATAGTTATAAATATTAATATTTTATAAGTTTGTTTTTTAATGACTTAAAATTCTGTAGATAACAATTCAGAAAATTTATTATTATCAGTATATTTCACTTATATTTTAGTTAAAATATTTATTTATCTTTTACTTTGTAAGAACAATATTTTTTTTTGTAGAAATGAATCTAAAATTTTCAATTATTTATAAAATTAGTATGTTTTTACAATATATTTCAAATATAAATATTTTAATTAAATTTGTTAAAAACTCATTAAAAAAATTTATATGCAACATATCACCTTGAAAAAAAATAAAAAACATACAAAAATAAGAGAAAATGTCATATATAACTTTTTTAATAATATTAGGTTCAAATTTTTTTTATGGAGGAGGAGAAAGTAATTTAATAACAACAGTATTAATAAATATGGGAACAGATGAAACAATTATTTCTGATAAATATAATAAATATTTCAAAAATAATAATGCAACAAAATCAGTAAAAGAAATAATAAAAAATAACAAATTTTATATAAATGGTTTTGCAATACCAGGAACAGAAGAAGAATTTAATAAAAAAACTCCAGAAGGATATTTTATAAATAGAAAAAAATGGTTAACAAAAACAGAAAATGGATATAATGTAAATCAAAATGGAATATATAATAATTATGAAGATGCTTCATTTGCAACAGCAACTGGATTTAATGCAGGATTAGAAGTTAAATTATATGATTTAGATAATGATAATTATATAGATTATATTGAATTGGAATATATTGAAGCTGTTATTATCAATGAAATTATGAATAATAATAATGGAACTTTATATATTTATAAAAGTGAATTAAATGAAAGTTTAATTTGGGAAAATGATGGTAATATTTATGATGGTGATAATTTTAATAAAAATTCAAATGAAACTATTTTAGAAAGTAATTTTAATGATAAAATTCAAAAAGGTGATTTAGTATTATTTTCTTATCATCCTGAAGGTTGGATAATTCAAAGAGGAAGAGAAATAAAAGGAATTTTAACTAATGGAGCAGATCATTCATTTTATCAAATTGGAGATATAAAATATGAAGATGCAATGAGATTTTCAAGAGATAATATTATAATATCTAATAGATGTGGTGAATTTTATAATGCTCATAAATATTTTGGTTTTGTAAATAATACAGAAAATTTAAATGTTAGTTTATGGTTTGTTAATAGTTATAATCCAAATAAATTTGCAGCTCCTGCAGGTTTTACAAGCAAAGAAAATTCAAAAATTTTTTTAAAAAAAGCTCTTGAAATTAGTAAAAATAAATTAAATTCTGTTATTATAAGTAATAATGGAAGTGATGTTGAAATAGGAAAAAAATATGTTAATCAAAATGATTATGATTTCTTTGAAAAATGTATTAATAGAGCACAAAGTGTTTTTGATAATGAAAGTAGTTTTGAATTAATGGATTATCATACTTATTTATTATATTTATCTAATTTTGGAAGTGGAAGTGATATTGGAGCACAATATGCTGGTTTTAATTATACTGGATTTGATAATCAAATTAAAGTTAAATAATTTTAAATTTTATTTTTTTTTTTTAATTCTTTTTTAATGGAAAATTTATTTAATATATATAATTTTTCATTGAAAAAAATTCAATTTACAAATAATATTTTTAGTTGTTACATTTTATTTAAATTATTAAATATATAAATGAATAAACCTATAAAAAATTATAAAAAATTTCGAACAGAAAAAGAATATCCTCCAATACCAGAGACAGAGTTGCATAGAACAAGAAATGAAAAAGGAGAAAAATTTTACAATGAATATAAATATATAAGTTATTTAGGAGAAGGAGCATTTAGTAAAGTTAAATTAGTATGTAAAAATAATCAACAATATGCAATGAAAGTTATAGATAAAAAACAATTAAGAAATAGTAATAAAGGTTTTTCAAGAGATGATAATGGAAATATAGTAATATCATCAATGTTAGAAGATGCTTTGAAAGAAATAGCAATATTAAAAAAATGCCATCATAGAAATATAATAAAATTATATGAAATATTACATGATGATGAAAAAGAAAAATTATATTTAATATTAGAATATTGTCCAAAAGGAACTTTAATGATATATGATGAAGATAATGAAACATTTGAAATAAATAAAAATTATTATATTCATAAAGATTTTTATAATAATATTTCAAATGAAAATACCCAATTAATAGAAAAAGAAAGAGAAAAAATAAAAAAAGAAAATTATTCCGAAGATGAAATTCGTAGAATTTTAAGAGATATATTAAAAGGATTATCATATTTACATCATAATGGAATAATTCACAGAGATTTAAAGCCAGATAATATATTAATATCAAATTCAAATTCAATAAAAATAACAGATTTTAATGTATCATCATTATTAAAAGATAAAAAGAATGATAATATAGGAAAAAAAATAGAAGGATCACTTTATTTTAGAGCTCCAGAAACTTTTATATTAGATGAAAATGATGAAAGTTTAGATTTAAGAGGAAAACCACTTGATATTTGGGCTATTGGAGTTACTGCTTATATTTTAGCTTATAAAAAATTTCCATTTTATGAAGAAAATTCTAGTGATATGTTAGGATTATTTGATGTTATTGAAAAAGGAGAATATAAAATTCCAACAGATAATAAAATGAGTGATGGATTTATTGAATTTTTAAAAATGTGTCTTGAAAAAGATCCTAAAAAAAGAGCTTCTGTTTGGAAATTAAAAAGAATGAAATGGATTAATGAAAAAGGAGATTTTTTAGATAAAGAAGTTTTTCCACCTAAAATTTTAGTCTCTGTTACTGAAGTTAAAGGTTGTATTGGATTTTTTAATAAAGTTAATTTAATGAGTAGAGTTGTTCAATATTATAATAAACAAAGTATTAATGGGAATAATGATAAAAATTATATTTCTAATATTAAAAATAATTTTAATGATGGAATTATTTATATTTCTTCTGTTAAAAGTTGTAAAAATGAAGATGGAAATATTTACTTTAATGTCAATCATGAAGGATTTGTTAAAAATAAAGAAGAAATTTATGTTAAAAATGAATATATTCATGGTTCTTATTCTATTAATAATAATGAAGATAATAAAACAAAAATATATTATGGAGTTATTAAACCAGAAAAACTTAATAAATCTAATATTAATAAATTAATCAATGCGATCAATAAACTTAATGATGAAAAATATAGAAGTAAAGATATTAGAATAATTAATTTAAGTAATAAAGAACCTGATAAAATGAATAAAACTCATATGGATAACTTAATAACTATTATAAATTTAAAATTGGATGAAATGTTAAAATCAAATCAAAAATAATATTTATAATATTGGAATTTTAGTTATTTTATATAATTTATTTTATTACAATTTTAAATTAATTTTATTATTAATATACTATTTTCCAAATTTTTATTTTTTTATCATCAGAACAAGTGATGATATAATTATTTTGTAATTCTGTAATTGCATAAACATAACTATCATGAATATTTTTAACAACTAATTCTTTAGAATAAGTAAATTTATTTGTAATTTTTAATGTTTTATCTTTTCCAGAAGAAATAATTTTCCCATTTTTTAATAACAACATACTATAAATATCATTATTATGAACTTTAACATTAATTTCTCTTTGAAAAGTTCTAAAATTTATAACAGTAAAAAATCCATTTCCAGTTCCTCCAGCACAAATTCTATTATTATCAATTTGAATAAAAGACATTTGATGAACAACTAAAACATTATCAAATTTTGTTATAAATTTAAAATCATCATTTATATTATAAAATTTTATATCTAAATCTCCACCTCCACTTACTAAATAATTTATATTATCTTTTGTTATTATTTCAAATATTGATTCTATCCATAATTTATATCCAGTTATTTCTTTTATAATCTCATATGAATTTTTATCCTTATTTTCTTTCCAAATTTTTATTTTTTTATCACTTGAACATGAAGCTAAATTAAAAGAATTTTTTAATTCTATAATTTTCCAAACGTCACTTTCATGACCATTTAAATTAAATAATAATTTATGAGTTAAATTATCAAAATCTATTTTCCAAATTTTAATTGAACTATCAGTTGAACAAGATGCAATATTTTCATTATATAATTGACATAAAAATAATATATAATCAAAATGACAGTTTTCTATTTTTATAAGACATTTAAAATTTTCTTTTTCATCCCCTGAAAAAATATTTATTGTTCTATCACCTGAACATGATGCAAAATGATTAGTTTTTAAACTTATTAAACAATTTATCCATTTATTATGTTCTGTTAAAATACAAACACATTTAATTCTTTCTTTTCCAATTTCAATTTCTTTATCTTGACTTTTTTTATATATTTTATTATTTTTATTTGTATTATAATCTTTAGATGAAAAATATGGGATATTGGAATTTCCCATATATATATTTATTAATTAATTAAAATTAATTTTGAATATTAAATAATAATTATAAATATATAATTTCTATGAATTTAATTTTTATTTAAAATTGGATGAATAAATTCATTACAAAAAAATTTTTTACTAATTTAAAAAATGGAAAAGGGGGACACGGATTCTTGTGCCTCATGAATGCAAAGCATTCACTCTATCATTTGAGCTACTATCCCAACTTAAATATAATATATAAATTTAATTTAAAAATCCTTATTATATTAAATAATAATTTTTGAATAAATTATATTATTTTGATTTATTGTTTATTTTATTGTTAAAAATAGAAAAATATTTATTTTATTTTAAAGTTTATTCTTCTAAATCAGTATTTTTCTTTTTGTTATTATTTGATGTTTTTTCTTTTAACATTTCTTCATCAAATTTTTCTCCTTTTTTACCAAATCTTTTCTTACCAAGTATTTTTTTATATTTTTTTAAACTAACAGCATTTAAATTTTGTTTTTGCATATGAATAACACCATGTCTAGTTCCCAATAATTTATTCTTTTCAATATTTTTCTTTTTAATATCCATTGTTGCTCTCGGTTGTTTTAAAGCTTTTTTATATAATTCATCATCAGCAACAATAAATTTTCTTTCTTTTAAATCTAAAGAAGGACCAATTTCTACAAAATTTAAATTATTTAAATTATCTTCTCTTATTTCTCCTTCAACTTGATAATTTCTAATTTTAATTATTTTATCATTATCATCAATTGAAACTACAATAATTCTTTTTAATTCACTTATAATTGCAGTTTCAACATCATATAATTTAAAATAATCAATGAAAAATTTTTTAACTCTATCATAATTATAATCACTTTCAAATAATTCTCCTTGAAATATTAATATAGGTTTCATATAACTATCAATTGTAATATTACTATGAAAATATTCTATTGGAATATAATTAGTAACTTCAAAATTAAAAGAATCTAAAATAGAATGATTATAAGTTAAACCAAATGTAATATCCATTGGTCTTTTTTTAATATCTGAAGTAAAAGTAAATAATGAACAATTATTTTTTTCACATAAAAATTCAATAGAATCTCTCCCATTTATTATATTTTCAATTTGTTCTTTTTTATTTAATTTTTTACTATAATCTTTTCTTAATATATATAAATCATTTAAAACCATTCTCATAATTTCACTAGAATTTGCAGTATTTATGAATATACATTGTTTTGGATCTTCTATTAATTTTGGAAGAAGACTTTCTAAATATAATTTCCCCTTATGTGTTTTTGCTTTTTTATCTTCCATAATTAATATATATTTAAATAATTATTTTAATATTAAATATTAGAAGAATTATATTTCTTTTTAATTTATTTTGATAAATGAATGAAAGTCCAATTCAAAAAATTCAGAAAAGTAAAGTCAGAAAAAAATTTGACATAAACTCTGAAAGAATGAAATTACCTTCACTTCCTGGAAATAATCTAATAAATAATCAATTTAATATTCCAATGAATATAAATAATAATCATAAATTTAGTTCAATTAATAACAAAAATAAGAATAATAATCTTTTTAATCATAATAATCAATTTATTCAAAATAATTTTAATGTTCAAAATAAGCATAAACCATATAGTGGAAATCCATTAAAATATTCAAAAAATATTTATAGTCAAAAACAAAATAAAAAACAAAGAGATGTTTCCACAGCAAATCCAGTTTTAATAACAAAATTATATTATAATTTCCCAGTAAGTGGGAATCATAAAGTTAATTTCTATAATATAAATTTTGGTAAACATATTAAACAACCAAAGTCTTCTCCAAAATATAATAAATATATTGAAAATTTTCAAAAAAACGGAAATAACATAAATATAAAATTAAATAATAATATTTTTAATAAAAATAGTAATCAAACAATAATAAATAATAGAAACAATCTAATTCAAAGTAACATAAGTTCAAATATAAATTTACTTCAAACAAATAGTATTAACAATAATATAAACAACAATATAACTTTATCTCAAAAAATAGAAATGGAGCCTATAAAAATAATTAAAAAAGAAAATATAAGAAAAGCTCCAAATGCAAATAAAATAATATTAGATGCAAAAAAAGAAAAACCAAATCCCTCATTTTCAAATTATTCAAGTGATGATTATCCAAATTTAGATCACAGAGAAACAATGGAAGATTATTATATATCATTACCATCATTTACAAATGATACTTCAAAATCATATTTTGGAATATTTGATGGTCATTCAGGATTTGAAGTAGCAAAATATTGTAAAGAAAATTTACATAAAATTCTTGCAAAAAATTTAAATGAAACAACATTTAATGTTAAAGATTCATTAATAAATTCATTTAATATAATAGATAATGAAATAGAAAAATTAAATTATCAAAAAGAAACAGGTTCAACAGCAACAATATTATTTTTATATAAAGAATATGATACAAAATATAGTAAAAATATAAGATATTATGCAGTAGCAAATGTAGGAGATTCAAAATGTTATTTAATAAAAAAAAATAGTATAATAAAAATATCTTATGATCATAAATGTTCTGATGAAAAAGAAGTAGAAAGAATAAAAAAAAATGGAGGTATTGTTTTTTATGGAAGAGTTTTTGGAACATTAATATTAACTAGAAGTATAGGAGATAGAGAAATGAAAAAATATGGTGTTTGTTCTGAACCTTTTGTTAAAATTGAAAAAATTGATGATGAAAATGATAAATTTATTATTCTTGCTTCTGATGGTGTTTGGGATGTTATTAATGAAGAAGAATTATTTAATCTTTGTCAACAAAATTTAAATTCTCATGATATTTGTAAAAAAATTATTCAAATGAGTAAAGATGGAGATACTAGAGATAATGTTAGTTGTATTGTTGTTAAATTATAAATTATTTTCATTATTTTTTTCATTAATTACTTTTTTTTTCTTTATTTTTTTTTTTTGGTTTTTTTTCTCTTTTCAATCGAACTTTCATTTTTTTTTTTATTAATTTTTTTTATATAAAATATTATTTTATATTATAAAATTTTATTTTATATTATAAAATTATACTACGTTGTTTATATGTGGTTGGATTATTTTCTCAAAATTTATGTGAAAAGATAGGAAGTTTAAATTTTTCCTTAATATAGCATAAAAAGAAATGATTTTTTTAATTTTTACTTGTGAAATTTTTTTTAAAAATTTTAATAATACTTCACTATTTTTATAAGAAAAATGCTCATCTTCTTGTTCTTTACTTCTTTTATGAATTATTTCAAATTCAATTTGAAAAAGATTAATACAAAAATATAAAAATCCAATAGCGATATTTTGGGAAGTTCTCCCATAATATAGATTTCTATTTTTTTTATAAGATAAATCAAGCATTTCATAAATATTTTCTGTAATATTATCATTCTCTTGTAATTTACATGCTTTTAAAAATGTATCAATATATTCTTTGATTATATTAATTTTAATTTCTTCATAATAAGGTTTACATTTTTCTAAAATTATTTTTAACTGGTTATCATTTAAACAAATTTTTTTATTCAAATATATAATTGATTTACATTTCTCATTATAATTTTTATCTTTTTTTAAAGTAATCCATAAAGCAACAAAAACATAATAATTTAGTAATTTTTTATCTAAATCATCATTATTATACATTATATTTAATAAACTTTTAGATTGATGAGAGTATTTTTCCTGAATATTTAAATTAGAACACATATTAGTTAAAATAATAGAAATTTGATTCATAATTTTATTTTTTTCGCTTTTTTCACTTCGATAAAATCTTTTATTTAAATCATTATTTAAACTTGGAAATCTTTTATTTCCTAAAAATACAATATCATTTAATTCATCATTATAATCATAATTTATAATAGAACCATATCTTCTTTTATTTTGATTTCCATAAGAAGAATATTCATTTTTAAAATCTCTATTTTCAGGTTGTTCATCAATTAATCTTTCTGCATTTACTGCACCACATTTTGAACATGTTATTTCTCCACAATTATAATTTATTATTAAAGAATTTTTTGCCTTACAATTAAAACACTCTGAATTAATTGGATCATTGAACATATTTTTTCGAGATTTCTTTGGTTTATAATATGAAATAATATGAACTTATTATTAATTTTAGAAAGTTAAATTTTAGAAATCAAATTATTTTAAATTAATATTAAAAAGATAAAAAAATAAATAATAAATTTATTTCTATTTAGAAAATAAAAAAAATAAAAAAAATTATCATTTTGGAACAGAAATAAATTCATCTAATTTACTAACAATATCAATTTTATTATTTGAAAATTCATCAACTGAAAAAGGTTTAAAATAAGTTTCATTTTCAATATTACCATAATTTAATTGATTAAATCTTTTTTCTTTATCATATCTAATAACACTATTAATTAAATTACTTCTATCAGCCATTAAATTAATATCTCCTCTTGGAACTTTTGTAGGATCTAAAGGATCAAATTTAAATTTTTCTGCATATAAAACAGAATGAATTCTATTAACAAAATTAATAAAACTTTGTTTTAAATAATTTTCATCAATTTTTTTTTCTCCATCAATAATAATTTCTTTAAATAATTCAACCATCATTCTAAAAGCATCAGGACAATCTGCAATTGTACAAAAAGCATTTACAATACAATTATCTGTATTAATAACTTTTAAAGAATAATCTTGATGATTTAATATATATCTACCAATAATTTTCCTATATATTGCTATTATTGTTAATGCTGCTCTATGACATAATATTACTTTTGGTAAGAAATCTATATAATTTTTATCATTTTGATTAAGAAATTTATATGGTTTTATTCTTATTGGTAAAAGTGATTTAACTTCACCAGAAAATAATGAAGCTAATTTAGGAATAAAACCTATTCTTATTGTTTTTATATCTTGAGGATTTATTTTATCTGATTTAAAAGGACTTCCTGCATTTATTGGTAATTTTTCATCTTTTTTAATTTGACATTCATTTAAATTTAATTCACAATAACCAACACTTGTTTCAAAAGTATGTATTAAATTATCTATTATTTTTTGAACTACTAAAACAAATTCAAATATAACATGAATTTTTTCTTTATCATCATAATCATATCTAATAATAATATTATTATTATATAATTGTCTATCACTTTCAAAATACCATCTATCTGAATATTCTCTTTTATATTCACAATCAATACTTACTGCATTTCCTATAAATTGTTTTATATTTGTATTATATAATGCAACTTTTAATAATCTTCCTACAATTTTTAATTGTGAATTTGGATCTTTAAATAAAGTTTCATCAGGAGAAGGAACTCCTGTAGCATAATCAATAAATGATATTTTACAATTAATTCTAGTATTTATTGGATTTAATATTTTTTCTCCTTGATAATTTTTTGTATGTGCTAAATTACTATCTTTATCACTATTTCTTGCTTCTTGAACTGACATAATATCTTCAAAGAAAATTCCAGTTGAATTTCTTTTTGGTTTTAAAACTGATGATGGTAATAATTTTAATAATTTTTGCTCTTCTCTAATAAATGATGGAATAAATGTTAATGGTAAACCATTATATAATGTTATAAATGTTTTTGGTTGGAAATTTCTATATAAATTTAAATTTAAATTCATATTTTTTAAAGCTTCATTTATTACTGAACTTGATGTATTTATCTCATTTTCATTATCATTATTTTCATCATATCCATTTATTGAATCTAATAAATTTATAAATTCATCTATATCTATATATCCATCATATTTTGCTGAAGCATTTTTACAAATTAAATCAATTTCTTCATCTGTAAAATTAGTATTTAATTTTGATTTAATTAAAAATTTCAATTGATTTTCAGTTAAAAATCCTTCTTTATCAATATCAGCTTTTATAAATAATTGTTTAATATAATTTCTAACATCATTTTGAATAATTAATTGTTCTTTAATATATCTACTAATGGCATCATTAAAATTACTTTTATTTAAATGAGAAGAATTTGATTCATATTTTCTTATAATATCTTCAGCATCTTTTTTTGTAGCCTTATAATCAACACTTTTTAAACATTTATAAAATTCTTCGACAGAAATTTTATCATCTCTATCAGAATCAACAGCATTAAAAAGAGAATCAATAGAATTTACCATTGTTTGATTTAATTTAAGATTTTCTACATTTTTATCATCTGAAAAATATTTTATTAAATCATTAATTTTTATTTTATTATCTTTATCATTATCAATGACTTCAAAAGTTTCTTCAATTTCATTATCATTTAAACCAGAAATTGGAGCATAAGGACCATTCGATTGTTTTAAAGTAGTTTTAAATGTATCTTTTGAAATTAAATCATTAGCATTTTGATTATTAAATAAAGTTGTAAAATAACTTTGAGCAGTAATATTTTTATTATTTAAATAACTTTTAATTTTACCATAACCATTTGTACTATTCATTGGATTTAAACTTTTTGTAGTAATATTAAATTGTTCAGTTTTATTTAAAGCTTTATTTGGATCTTGATAACTTTGATTAAAATAATTTGGTTCATATTTTTGAATTTCAGCTTTTAATTTATTTACTTCAACTTTACTTCTTTGTAAAGGATCAAAATATTGCATTAATATATTAAATTCTTGTTCTTTTATTGGATAATTTGCTCTTTGAAAACCTCTTCTTAAATCATCTGCTGGTAAAATTTGATTTTGAATATTACTTTTAACATTTGGAAAAAGAGTATAAAATGGTATTTTACTATTATTTATTGCATGAGAAAAATTACTTAATATTTTATCTTTATCATCTAATTGAACATTTTGAATTGTTGGTTGATCATTTATTGATGATAATACTCTTTTAGTTGGATCTTTATTATTTGTACTTTGATTAAATCTAATATTATTATTATTTTGTAAATTTGGATTTATACTTTGTTCAGCTTTTATTTCAGGACCCATTTGGAAATTAACTTTAGGTTCTACAGTTTTAATATTATTATTATTTATTGTATTATTTGGTTGATTAATATTATTAGTATTAATATTTTGTGTATTATTTTGAGTATTTGTTTGATTATTTACAATTTGTTTATCTATTCCACCATATTCTTTTACTACTCTAATAATATGATCTACTTTTACTACATCTTTTCCTTCTATTTTTTCATTTGCTATTACCATATCAAAGAAATCATCCATTGAATTATCTGAATCTATTTCAATTTCTAAATCATCTCTAAATAATTTTTTTAATTTATCCATTGGAATAAATCCTTTACTATAATTATCAGCATTTTTAAAATAATTTGCAATACTTTGATTTTTTTCATTTACTATAATATCTGCTATAAATTGACATAATTCACTTAAATGATCAATATCTGCTTGAGTAAATTTTCTATGTGCATTTTTATATACAATTTTTTCACCATTTTTAGTTTTAGAAGTATCAATTTCTTCAATTTGAACATTTTTTTTTTGACTTGTATTAGTTCCTTGTTTATTTTTATCATCTTCAAAACAATAATAAATTGAAAGAAATTCAGCTAATTTAAAAAATTGCTTTTTTGGACCTTTAATATTATATGAAAATGAATTTAATAAATTTTCAAAAGATAAATTTTGACTTATACCAATATTATTCATTAAATTAATAAAACTGTCTTTTAATATATCTCCTTCATTACTAATTTCTTCATTTGAATTATCAAAATAATCTGTTAAATTTTCTATATTATATCTTATACAATTATCATGTATTTGATGAAATAAACTTTCTAAATGAAGATAATTTTTTTTATATAACTCTTTTGTACCTTCTGGACCTAAAGTATACATTTTTATATTTTTTTTCCAATTAGTTTTTGTTGCAGGATCTTTTATCATTTTTCCTCTTTTAATGAATTCTTCTTCTTTTTCATCATTCATTTCAAATATCTCAAATAATCTTTGTTGATATATATATTCATTTATATTATCCTTGACATTATAAGGAGAATAATTTTTATCACATAAATTTGAATATAAATATTTTAATTCTTCTTCATGAGGTAAATTATATTGAAGTTCAGTTATGAATTTTTTAAATAAAGCATAAGTTAAAACAGTAACATTATTACATTGTCTTGTATAAATATCTTTATAATTATATCTATTATCTTTAATCCAATGTCTGAAATCATAAATATAATCATTAAATTTTAAATTACAATCTTGATAAATGTATAATAATTGACCTTGTTCCATTTGTTGAATATTGTATACTTTTTTTAAAAATTCATCATAATTATATGCATTTTTTGTTTTTGAAGTAAGAGAATTAAGTAATAAACTAAAATCATCTGGTTCAATATTACAATTAAAACCTTTTAAAACATCATAAAAATCAAAATTACTTATTAATAATTTATTTGCAGGGTCTTTTTGAGCAAATCTTTTTCTAGGTTCATCACCAAAAGGATATAATTTTGAATAAATACCATAATAAAGAGTATATAAAGTATATTTTTGATGTTTTTTTAAAATTTGAGCTATTTTATTTTTTTCAAAATTAATTCTATTTTGAACAATGAAAAATTGTTGTTGTGGATCAACAGAACTTAATTCTTGATATCTTTTATTATCTCTTACATTAAGAAAATTAAAAGGTTTATAATTACTATTATTATTCATAGTATTAATCGTATTATTATTATTAGTATTAATAGTATTTACCTTATTATTAGTATTAAAATTATTCTGTGTATTAGTATTATCATTTTGTTGATAATTTTGATTTTGTTCTGAAGGATTTTGTGTTCCTTGTAAATTTGTATTATTATTATTATTCATTTGATTTGTTTGATTATTCATAGCATCAGAAATTCCTGTTTGAATATTATTGAAAATTTGATTTGCAACACTTCCTTTTGGATTTCTATTATCATAAGTTGTATCATATTCAACTTCTTTCATTGCTTTTTCAAAATCTCTAAAATTTATTTCATTTCCATTTACTGAAATAATACTAAAAATATAATCAACTTCATCATTAGAAAGAGGATTATTTTCATCAAATAAATTTGCTTTATTTAAAAAAAATGAAAAATCATCTTTTGATATTGAAGTTTTACCATTATTAATTGTTGCCCAATTATTATTTATATTTATTCCATTATTTTGAATTCTATTTCTCATCTCTACAATATAATTATTATTTTTTAAATTAAAATCTCTTTTTATTCTTTTTATATCATTTTCATTAACATTTTTAACATATTCACAAAATTGTTGATATGGAATTACATCTTTATTTGGATTATCTTTATTTAATTCATTCAAAATAATTCTTTTTTCATTATCAGAAGGAATAAAAAATTGTTGAATTTCTTCAAAAAAATCATCAACTGAAACAAAACCTGAATTTTGAGGATCTTTTGTAACAAAAGAATTTGATAAATAATTTACATTTAATTGTGTTGATGATTGTTTAGTTTTTAATTGATAATATAAATTTGCCATTACAAAAGGAGGATAATTTCTAATATCATTATCCATTTTTTGTTTTACAGAATTTATTTTTTTTAAAGCTTCTTCATTTGGAAAAAATTTAGTAGTATTTGATCCAACTTTAGCATCCATATTTGTAAATTGAGGTATATTTGCAAATGAATCATAATTTTGAGTTTGAACTTTATCATTTATATTTGTATATTGTGGAATATTAGAAAAAGAATTAGTGGAATTATTATTTTGAACTTTTTCATTAAGATTAGTAACAACTGGAATATCATTAAATGTACCTTCCATTTTTTTATTTTGATATAATTGGAATTCATTTTCAATTGCATATAAATCTATTATTTGTTGACCAAAACGACTTTGAAATTTATTTGTTATAATATTTACTTCATTTTCTTTTTCTTCATTATATCCTAATGATTTTAATTTTTCTTTAAATTGAGAAGTATTCATTTTTTTTGAAGGTTCTTCAAAATACTGAGAAATATCCTTATTATTATCCTTTAATTCTTTTGAAAGTTTATCATAAAAATTATTTAACACTTCTTCTTCTGGTTCTATGTTATTGTAACTGTTCATTTTTTTATATTAAAATTTATAATTAAAATATTTAATTTTCAAATTTATATTATTTATTTATTCTTTTACTTCAAAATCATCCATTGAATTATCTGAATCTATTTCAATGTCTAAATCATCTCTAAATAATTTTTTTAATTTATCCATTGGAATAAATCCTTTACTATAATTATCAGCATTTTTAAAATAATTTGCAATACTTTGATTTTTTTCATTTACTATAATATCTGTTATAAATTGACATAATTCACTTAAATGATCAATATCTGCTTGAGTAAATTTTCTTGTATATTTATATTTATAATTAGTTTTTTCTTCATTAATATAATGAAGATTTAATTCTATTTCTGTTTTGTTAATATTTTTATTAGTTTCTATTAATGTGGAGTATTAATTTGTTTTTAATTTATTTTAAAAAATATGATTAATCAATATTTTTCTTTTTTAATTAATTCAATTCATCCTAAAAATTTATAGTTTATATCCAATTATTATATAATCCATTTTTATATTTAATAAAATTAAAAATTTTATTTTAATATTTATCCTTTATTGTTTTTATTTGGTTTAAATTCACATTCAATGATATGTTCTTTCCCATTTTGTAAAGTATAAATTTTTTGTATTACATGAATTTTAACTCCATTATAAGTTTTAATAATTAACTTATAATCTCTACTTTTTGTTTTTTCAGGAATATCATGATCAATATAATTATCAATATTAAAAGATTCATTTACACTTACAAAAGAATTACTATCTTCTTTTACTTCTTCTTCAATTGATGATTCTTTATCATCTTCTTTATGAGCTACTTCACTACTTGATTCATCTTCACTTATTTCAATTTGTTCAACAATATTATTATCAATATTATAAATTAATTTTTTTTCATCTCCAGAAGCTTGAACAGTTCTTTTTCTTGTAAAACCTCTTTTAAATCTTTTTTTTTTTTCTTTATTTTTTTCTACATTTTCTTTACTATTATTTAAATTATTATTATCTTCACTTGCTTTGGATAAATTAAAAGAAGAACTACGTGAATCATTATCATAAAAAGTTTGAACTCTTTTAATTGAATTGATAACTTCACTATCATTTCTTTTCATATAATTAAAATATAAACTAGTATTTATATATTCTTCAATAAAATCTTGATCATCTAAAGCAACACCAGCTTTTCTTAATTCCATAGCATAATTAATTACAATCACATTTCCATATTTAATATGATCATTAATACCTATTCCAATATATTTTAAATTTTCATTAAAAACATTTTTTCTTTGAAATCTTTCTTTAATACCATCACACATAATTAATTTACACATAATATATTCTGGATTTTTAACACCAAATTCAAGTGATTCACATAATAATCCATTCCATTCAGAATATTTTTCTACTCTTTCTCTTAAATTTGAATTATTACTTCCTTCATGAGAATTTAAATTATGTGTTCCTAAATATACTGCATGATTATGAGCTGAAATTGATAAAGTTTGAGAATAAATTAAAGGAGAAATTGGCTTTTTATCTTCTAAATATTTTATTGTTTCATATACTAAATTTCTCCCTTCATATGTTTTAAATGGATGTTCATTATAAAAATGAAGAATTTTATTTGTTCTATACATTTTTGCTACTTGGTTTAATATTGGAATATATGATGATGGATTTTGACGAATTTTATTATGCTCTAAATATAATAGATATTCTGGAGATGTATCTTCATTATGATTTGATGATGTTGTTAATAACATTTTTTGATTTATAATTGAAAATGATTAAATTTATTTTTTTTGAATTTTAAAAAAGAGAAAATTATAAAAATATTTTACATAATATATTTACCATTTTAAGAGATTATTTATTGTATTGATAAAAATTAAATATTAATAAAGTTTTTGTTTAATATTATTATTTTAAATTATTTTAACAATGGAAAGGAGTAATGAATTCAAAGAAAAATTATTGTATTATGATAAAAATAGTGAAAAAATTTTTTTAATTTATTTTCATGATTATAGTTACTCAGACATAGATTATCTTAATGATTTTGATTTGAATTATTTTAAAGAAAATAATTATGATTATAATAGTATAGATGAAATAAATAATTATATAATAGATAATAAGAACAAAATTAAAGGAGAATATGATAATCAATTAAAAAAATTAAATATAACTATTGGTAATTTAAATTTTTCTTTGACAAAAGATTCATCAAGATGTAAGGATTTTTATCATATATTATCTAAAATCTTTATAAATAAGTTATATTTTTTGAATTATAATGAATGATAAATTGAATTTGATTTGAGTGAAAAATATGCATTAACTTTTGATAAATATTCTTTTCAAACATAAATTTTGCTATTCCAATTGTCTTCGGGATGTTTTTTGAGAATATCAATTTAAATTAATAAATAATTAAAGTGTATATAAATAATTATTTTTATATAAAAAAATGATTATTTAAAATAAAAAATAATAAAGATGATTTTCTTTATAATTATTTTTATTTATTCTAATTTCTTTTTAATTTAGATTTTTATATGATTTTTTTTTTTAAAATTAAATAAAAAAATTTAAATTATTGTGTTTTATTTAATATTTTTGCCTTTTAAAGGGGAGTTTTCATTCGAATTATTTTTCTTAATTGTTCTATTTCATTTTGAAGCTTCAAGATTAAATCATTTTGTTTTAATCTAATATTTTCACTTTGTTTAAATTTATCATCCAAATTTTTTCTTGCTTCATATAATTTACTATTTAATTCTTGTAAATGTGGTAATTTTTTTTCTTTTATTTTTATTCTTTTAATATTTTTTTGAGTTTGATTATTTTTATTTTTTTCTTCTTCTAAAATTTTAAATAATTCATCATATTCCGTTTTTGAGATATTATATTTTTCTTTCCATATTTCATTTTGACTTAATTTTTTATTTTGTTTTTTATCAAAATTATTTTTTTCAAAATTTTCTGGAGAATATAATTCATTCATTTTTTTTAAATCTTGAATATTTGCATTAGCATATTTTTTATCTATAATATTTTTTTTAATTTTATCTTCAGTTAAAGTTTGGCTTTTTTTAAAAAGTTTATTTGAATCATTTTTTTTCAATTTGAGATTATTTACTTTACTATTAATTGGAATATTAGATATTTTTTCTTGCATTTGAAGGATATTTTTTGTCATTTTATTGATCTCATTTTCAGTTACTCTTTCAGTATTATTATTGTTATATATATACTCTTTTTTTTTTGGATATAAAGTCATATTTCTTAAATTATTTAAGAAATCAATATTATCATCTAATCTTTTTAATTCTTCTATCTTGTTTAATTCTGGTTGAATTTGATTTTGTGATTTATTTATTTTTTCATAATTATTAAATGGATATATTTTTTGATTATTATCATAATTTGGATTATAAGACCCTTGATAATAATTATATCCATAATTGTCTTTATTATAATTTGAATTAGAACTGTAATTACTGTGACTTCTAATATGAGATTTATATGGTTCAATTGAATAATTAATGACATTATTATTTGTATTAAAAGGGTAAGAATTATTATTTAGATTACTTGATTGATAATATTGGGTTTGATTTCTATAATTTGTTTGATTTCCATGAATAAATTGATTTATCCCTTCATCTAAAACATTATTAATTAAGTCATCTTCTTTTTTTGAAATTTGATAATCATTCATTTTTTTAATTTATATTTTTTTAATATTTATGAAACTAATTATTATATTATTTAAATAATAGAATGATTGATTTCCTTATTCATATAGTAAAGGTTGATTTGAAATTTTTTCTTTTTTACTCATCAAATATTGAATTAAAAATACTAATAATAAAATAAATAATACTCCAAGTAAAATAGTGAAAACAATATATATTGTAAATCCGCTTCCTTTTGGATTATCGGGCTCTTCATATTTACAATAAGATTTTAAGTCTATACCTTTAATATCATTTTCTATTTTTTTGATAAATTCTGTATATTTCTTATTAATAAAAACATCTTCATCAAAAGAATATGTAATATTAAAATCATCCTCAGAATATTTATTATCATCTTTTTTATTTCTTATTAGTTCAATATTTATAAAAGAAGTAAAATTTGGATATGTATTAGCATTATTTGGAAATGGAAAAAGAGTACTTATATAAGTATTTAAACTATCTAAAGAAAAATGATGAGAAGAATAAGAAACAAATCTAGGTATCTTATAGTCTAAAACATCAAAATTTTTTTCAATATCTTTCTTAACTTTTAGTTTTAACCAATTAATTAATTGATTTAATAAATGATAATTAACCATTTTTACAAATTTTTTAGTTTCCTCATCATCTTTATTTTTATAAAGAGAAATTTCTTTCATATATTTAAAAGCATAATCTAATAATTCATAAACTTCATTTTCTGTTAAATTTCCTTTATTTAATGAATTATCTTCAAAATAATTACATATAAAAGTTTCCATATAAATTTTAAAATAAGTGTGATTTTCTTTTAAATAATTAATATTAATATCTTTTTCTCCAACTTTTTTCTCATCAAGAAGATCAATAAGTTTATTTTTAAATTTATCAACAATTTCTTCTCTTAACTTTTGAACATTATTTTTTTTTTCATTTTTTTCAATAACTGGATATCCATTAGGGCAATTTTCTTTTTTTTCTAATAAATAAGTATGTTCT
Organism: Isotricha sp. YL-2021b; assembly: GCA_023805745.1. NCBI lineage: Eukaryota > Ciliophora > Litostomatea > Vestibuliferida > Isotrichidae > Isotricha > Isotricha sp. YL-2021b. Next base: position 58,882 of record JAJJKW010000215.1, on the reverse strand, counting down.
TTTTCATAAAAAGTATGAACAGGAATTACTAAAATATCATTAGGTAAAACACTTTTTCCTAATTGTTCTTTTTCAGAAGAAAAATATTCTTTATTATTTGGAGGATCAGCATTTTCAATTTGTTTTTCAGTTAAAGGAGTTCCTTTTTGATAAACACCATGTAATTGAGCATAAGCAGATTGAATTGTTCTATTACTTTCACTTGCAATAGCATAAATTACTCTTGGATCATAAGTTTTATTTAATAATTTATCTTCATCTGTATCAATATATTTTATATAATGTCTATATCCTAAAAGAAATTGCTGTCTTTTACCTACATTTGTTAATTCATTTTCTCCATTCCAATAATATCCAAATATATCTTTATATTTATTTAAGGATTTTTCGTTTGATATATATTTTAAAGATGATGGAGAATGTGCTCCGGTTCTACTTAATGAAAAAGAAAAACGAGTTACTTTCTTTTCATTCTCAGATGAAAATAAATTTATTGATGATGTACTATCTAATATAATTAGAAATAAAATTGGGAAAATTATTTTTATTTTCATTTTTTTTTAAATAGAATAATTGTAATTATCAATAAATTGACTATATTTTTTTATTTGAAATTTTTTGGAAGTATTAAAAAAGATTTTTATAAAAAATTAATAAATATTTAATATAATTAAATAAATAAAAAATTATTTTTAAAGTAATAAAAAAAAAAATTCATAAATAAAAAAATAAATGCTTAATTTAATTCTATTCCATTAATCCAAGAATAAATTATATCAAAAAGGAAATATTATTTATTCATCAATATATGAGCAGGAAACCATAATAGCGTATATCTTTTTTTTATATTAATAATATATTCATCACTTGAATTATCGTATTCCTCAAAGTTAAGTTCTCTATGAATTATGTGCAGACTTTTTTTCAAAACATTTCCTCTTCACAAAGTTATTTATATCTATTTTTGATGTTTTTAGAATTAATAAAGTCATACAAAAAAAGTTTTATTTTTTATATTTGGATGCTATAATTAATGTAATTAAAAATCAAATAAATTTCTAACATTACAATTAATTATCCAAAAAATATTAACATTTATTATATTGATTAGGAAATTGCCCAATCCTATTAACAAATATAAATTCATTGTTTTATAATCTTTATTAAATATTTAAATATCAAGAAAAATTTTATATATATATATTTATAGAGAATCAATGGTTAATTAAAATTTTAAACAAGTCAGATTATTGTTCCAAAACTTTAAATATAATGAATTAGTGTTAAAGTTTTGTTCGACCAATATTTACTAAAATTATTTATTTCTCAAACAATTTTTTTCTATCAAAAAAAATAATATAAAATTTTTAGTCTAAAAAATAAAATTTTTGAAATCAATTATTATTACTTTTGATTTTCAATTTCTTAATTCAATTTTTTTATTATTGAATTATTTATTATTTAATCAGATTAAAATAATATAATATTTTATATACTTGTTATCTTCATATTTTATTTATCAATTATTTTTTCAATATTTCATATTAATCATTAATTCTATATATTTTTTAATCTAATTATAGTATATTTTGATTAATTTAATTAATCAAAAATTATATAATAACTTTTGGAGTTTTATTTGTAAAGTTTTTTATTTACTTATAAAATAAAATAATTTAAAATGAAAAAGAAATAAAAGAAAAATATGGGATATATTTAAATGATAAAAATAGAATCAAATGAAGGAATAATTGCTTCTGAAGAATATAATGAAATTAATTAAATTATGGAATGACTCATATTAAAACAATATTATTATTAAAAAATAATATATTAAATAAACAACTTTTAAAAATGATTTATTTCCTGTTTTTTATTCATTAATTAAAATAATTTATAAATTTTTCATTAATAAAATAAATTTTCAATATTTTAATGTAGACCCAAAAAATTTTATAAAATTATTTTTATACATTAAAAATGAATTCAATAAATTATAGTCCAATTTGTTCAGTAAATAACTCTTTTGAGACAAAAACTGATATTAAACCTTTAACTAATCTTAAATCTTTTCTTAAAATGAGAAGTCTTTTATTTAAAGGAAAAAAAAATTTTAATTTCAGCCAAAAAAAATTATCTCAAAATATAAATATTTCAAGAGAAACTTTACAATCGACTTTTTCCGAAACAAATATTATTAATAAATCTAATAAATTTAAATTTCCTATTCTTTCAAATCAAATATTAGCAAAAAAGTTTAACAATAATAATGAGTCTAAAGTTCTTCAAATGAAAAAAAAAGATTTAAAGAATAATGATTTCCTCACTTATTATAAAAATCATATTAATATTTATTATAAGGAAAAAAAAAATTCAATAAATATTCTTGATTTTATCAGTGAAAAAAAAAAAAAAAAATTTAAAGAAAAAATTAAAGAATTTAAAAATATTAGGGATAATTTAGAAGATATGAAAAAGAGAACTAAAATATTAAAAATAATTACATATTATTTAACACCTCTTGTAGAAAATGAAAAAAAAGAGAAAATAAAAATATTTAAAATAAATAAAATAAAAAAATTAAAATTATTTCCAAATAATACTCAAAGTCAAAAAAACCTTATAAAACCTATAAATGAAGATAATGATTATATTAAGCCTCAAAGTGTATTTAGATTTAAAAGAAATTTAAGTGATTTTGGGAATAAAAGAAAATTTAGAAAAAATTTAAATATTTTATAAATTTAATTATTTTTAATTATAATAAAGGTAATTAATTTTATATTTGAAATATAAAAATGATTCATAAAATTAAATTTAATAAAAATTTTATAAATCATCATATATTTCCTTCAGTTGATTCTAAAAAAGATAAAGTTCAATTCAATTATAAAAATTTAAAAAATAAAAAATATGAAATAACAATTAATGAATATTTACTTTCAAAAACAAATGAAAATTTAGACAAAAAAGAATTTGAATCTTTTAAAAAAGAAATAATAAATAATAATACTAAATCAAATATTATAAAAAAACGAGAATTTGAATTATTTCCATATATTAATACAAAAAATTATTTAAAAATTAATGAATTTCATAATGGAATTAAATCTGTAGATATTGAAACTGCAAAAGAATTAATGAAAAAATTTAGAGCAAATTTAGATTTTAAATTAGCCCATTTAAATTTTAAAAAAAAAATAATTCCAAGAAATCCAAATTTATTATCATATAAATGTCTTTCTACAACAAGTTTACTTTCTAAAAAAACATTAGAATCAGATTATAAAAAGGAACAAAATAAAGAAGAACAATATCCTAAAAAAACAAATAATAAATTATATAAAATTCCAAATAGATATTTTAAAAATACATTAAGTAATTCATTAAGTGAAGTTTTAATTAAAGCAAAAAATGAAGAAGAAAAATCAAGAGAAGAAGGAAAAAAAATGATTGAAGATTTTAGAAAAATGCATTGTTTTTCTTTTTATAAAAAAAAAACTAGGAATAAAATAGAAAAACCATTAATAAATTTAAAAAAAAATCTCAAAATTTCCTCAGATTATAATTCAGAAGAAAAAATTATTTTAGATATTACCAAAGAACAAACTGACCCATTTTTTTCTGAATCAAAAAAAATGGTACATAAAAATTTTATAAAGAAAATCAATCTTGAAAATATTCATAAAAATCTCGAACCTATAAATAAAATAAATTCTGATATTAATTAAATATTATCATTAATTATAATATATATTCAAAATAAAAAATAAAATATAAAATAATGAAAATAATTTATTAATTAAATATTATCATTAATTATAATATATATTCAAAATAAAAAATAAAATATAAAATAATGAAAATAATTTTGATTAAGGAATTATATTTTTTAAATTAATTTGAATTTTTATTTTTATTATATTTTTTTATTCCAATATTGAAAAACTTTATTTTATTATTAAGTATTTTATGATAATAAATATTTATAAAAAGAACATTGAAAATAAATTTATAATGTACTAAATTAGAAACTTTATTTTTTAGTAACTTCATTAATTTTTCCTTTTCAAAATTTTTTAATATTTTTTTTTTTAATTTAGTAAAAATATAAACGGATTTCTATAATTATTTACTAAATTATTAATTTTGGAAGAAAATATTTTTTTTATTTTCTTTCTTTTTTAACCAAAAAATCTTTGAAACTCAATTAATTGATTAAAAATATAAAATAAAAAATTTAAAATGGGTAATGAGATTAAATGTGGTAAATCATTTTTTTTGTAATCATTCTTTAAAATAGGAAAATGTTTATGTAATAAAAAAGATTTAGATAATATTATTGATTTAAGTCAATCAAATGAAAAAAATCATACTATAATTCCTAATTTAACATTAACAGCAGAAAAAATGATAGAAATATCATTTGTAGCAAGAAATTCAATTGGTAATTTAAATTACAAAAATAATTCAGGTTTAAAAAATTCAAATACAAAATCTACTGAAGCAGAAACAAATTTAACTCATTCTTTTATTAGAGCTTTCTCTAATAAAAATATAAATCCAAATGATAATATTAATACTTCTAGAAATTATAATCATATTAATGTTTATAATTCAAATGTATTTCCTAAAAGTGCTTTTTCACCAACAACAAATTATTTTCAAAAACAAAAAAATAAAATAAATAATTTAAATAATAACTTAAATCAAAATAATATTGTCGAAGGACATTTAGTAACAGATATTTTGATAATAAATCAATTAAAAACAATATTATCTACTCATTTTTTATTTAGTTCAATGACTGAAGATTTTATATCATATTTAATATCTAATTTTTATTCATATGATTTTCCAAGAAATACAACAATATATGAAGAAGGAGATATAGGAAATTTTTTTTTTGTTCTTTCAAAAGGAGTTTTAGAAAGTTTTAATAGTAAAAAAATACCAACAAAAATAAAAGCTTGGAAATGTTTTGGAGAATCTTCTTTATTAAATAATACAAAAAGAGAAGATACAATAACTTCAATTCAAAGTGTTACTTTATTAGTTCTTGATGGATATGTTTATAGAGAATGTTTACAAAGAATTGCAGATAAACAATATAAAGATAAATTTAGTTTTTTAAATTCTTTAACTTATTTTAAACCTTTAGATAGTATATCTAAATATATTTTAAGTGAAAAATTAACAATAGTTAAATTTGAAATTGGGAATAAAATTATTCAAAAAAATGAAACAGGAAATTCAATGTATATTATTAAAAAAGGTTCTGTAAGTTGTCAAATAAAAAAAAAAGAATTAAGAGTTTTAACAGATAATGAATATTTTGGACAAAATGCAATATTATTTGATATACCAAGAGCAATGGATGTAATTGCAAAAGATTATACTATATGTTATATGTTAACAAGAGATGATTTAAAAGAAGTTTTTGGATATGATACTTATAGAGATAAAATATTATTATCTTTATTTAAAAGTGTAATTTCTGCAAATGATGTTATGAAAAATATAATTTTTGATTCTTTTTCTGAAGAAATTTTTAATAGTTTTAGTATAAAATTATATAAAGAAAATGAATTAATAGTAAATCCATTAATAATATCAAATACATCAAATAGAAGAATAATAATAGTATTAGATGGAAATATAAAAGAAAAAGATTCAAATAATATAATAGCAGGAAGAAATGATATAATAGGATATGATTGTATATATGATAAAGAAAAAATAATTCCTGATAATTATATAGCAAAACCAGATTTAATATCTTTAGAATGTGATATAGATGAATTTTCAAAAGTAATAGAAAATATGGCTTTTGGATTAACTTCAAATAGAAATTCAAATATAAATTCAAAACCGAATAATCCAGTAAAATTATTAAATAGAATATCAAAATTACAAGAAAATTACTTATTTCAAAGTTTATCTAAAAAAACTTTAGAAAAAATAGCAATAAAAATGAGTAAAGAAAAATATGAAAATGGAGATGTAATAGTTTCTGAAGGTTCAAAAGGTTGTAAATTTTATTTAATATATAAAGGAAGAGTAAAAATAACAAAAGATGGAAAATATTTAAGACATTTAGAAACTGGAAATTGTTTTGGAGAAAGAGCAATTTTAACCTCTTTTGATACAAGAACTGCAACTGTTACTGCAGTTGGAAAAAAAGTTGTTTGTTATGTTTTATCAAAAGAAGATTTTAGTTTAATTTTAAAAGATGAAAATACTAAAAATTATTTAATTAAAAAATTATCTTTACAAGATGATGATATTTCTTTACATAATTTAAAAATGATTAAATTTTTAGGAAAAGGAAAATTTGGTAATGTTTATTTAGTACATAACAATAAAAATGTATATGCAATAAAAGCTGTTTCAAGATTAATAGTAAATAAACAAAAAATGTTAGCTCATTATTTTGTTAATGAAAGAAGAATTATGTTAAATATTGATCATCCTTTTATTGTTAAAATGGTTAAAACATTAAAAAATGAATATTTTTGTTTTTTTTTAATAGAATATATAAATGGAATATCATTAGATGAACATTTAAAAAAAAATCGTCAAATAAATAATATTTATAATTTTGAAGAAACAAAGTTTTATTTAGCTTCAATTTTAATAACAATAGATTATTTACATAATAAAATGATAGCACATAGAGATATAAAACCAAATAATATAATGATAGATGGAAATGGATATTTAAAATTAATTGATTTTGGAACTTCAAAAATATGTAAAGATTATACTTCAACTGTAATTGGAACTCCACATTATATTGCTCCTGAAATTTTAAAAGGAAAAGGTTATTCTATTTCTTGTGATTATTGGTCTATTGGAGTTACTGCTTTTGAAATTTTTTATGGAAAATATCCTTTTGGAAATGATGCTAAAGATATTATTGATATTTATAAAGAAACTGTTAATCAACCTTTATTTTTTCCTTTTACTTCTCCTTATTATAAAAATATTAATGATATTCTTTCTTGTTTATTAAAAAAAAAGGTTAAAGAAAGAATTTGTAGTTTTAATTTATTAAAAGAAGAAAATTTTTTCAAAGGATTTGATTGGGATAAATTAATTGATTTTAAATTAAAACCTTCTTTTATTCCTAAAGCAAATATTGAAGAAGATTATTCTAAAATTATGTTGGAAAATCAAGAAGATTTCAGTAATATAATAAATAAAGAAGGTATGAAATTTCAAAGTAGAATTGAACAAAAAAAAGATAATTATGATGAATATGATACTAAATGGGCAAATGAATTTTAAATTTTTTGTAAATGAGCATTTTTTTAATATGTTAATTTATCTATTATATTATATATTAGCTTGTTTTCATTATTTATAATAAATTTTTTAGAATATTTTTATAAATAAAATATATTAAATATCTTTAATAGTTATTTTTACCATAATTTGAACATGTTTTATTTATTATTGAATTTTAATCACATTTCTTACAATTCCATACATCAATTTTTCCACATTTTTTCATTTATTTTTATTGTCAAAAGTGTTTTTTCCTTGACAATTTGAACAAATTATTTTTTCTTTTTCTTCACTTTTAAATGATATATCTTCATCAATTTTTTTTTGATCATCTTTTTTTTTCTTTATTTTCTTAAAATTTACTACATTTTCTTTAATCTCATTTTGATTTATTGTATTATTTTTGTTTGTTAAATTATTTTGATTATTTTTTTTCAACACAACAAAGTTTATAGTACTTTGTCGAAGATTATTATTATTAGATTCATCATTTAATTTATATTTTTTAATTTCCTTTTCATTATTCTCTGTTAAATTTTCATTTTTTTCTAATTGATTTTTTTTATCCATATTTTCATAATAATCTGGCAAAATTTTTCTCCTTTTTATTATTTTTCTATTATTATTTTCATTATAATTTTTTTCTTTTTCTAAATTCTTTTGTTGTAATAATTTCGCTTTTTCCAACTTTTCTTTTTCTAACTTTTCTTTTTCTAATTTCTCTTTTGCTAACTTTTCTTTTTTTAATCTTTCTTTTTCTAATTTCTCTCTATCTAATTTCTCTTTTTCTAACTTTTCTTTTTCTAATTTCTCTTTTTCGAATTGTTTTCTTTTTTTTTCTTTTTCTAATTGTTTTTCTAACTTTTCTTTTTCTAATTTTTCTTTTTCTAATTTTTCTTTTTCTAACTTTTCTTTTTCTAATTGCCTATTTTTTTCTTTTTCTAATTGTTCTTTTTCTAACTTTTCTTTTTCTAATTTTTCTTTTTCTAATTTTTCTTTTTCTAACTTTTCTTTTTCTAATTTTTCTTTTTCTAATTTTTCTAATTGTTCTTTTTCTAATTTTTCTTTTTCTACTTTATCATCTTTTCCATCTTTTTCTTCTTTTCCTAATTTATCATTTTTTTCTTTTTCTAATTTCTCTTTTTTTATTTTATCATTATGTCCTCTTTTAATATTAATTTCAAAATTTTCTTCTTTATTCTCTATTTTAGGATTTATTTTTTTTTTTTTAATTACAATTTCTTTTTCATCATTTAAAACATTATTTTCAATTTTATTATCATTTTTTTGAGCTAATTTTTGATTAACTGAATTACATATAGAACAATCAATATTTGTTATTAAATTAGTTTTACATCCACAATTAGAACAAACCCATTTTTCAATCATTTCTTCTTCTTTTATTTTCTTTTCATAATTTTCAATAAAGTTTTTATCTTCTTCTGACAATTTTGTTTCATCCATATCTTTTAATACTTCATATTTTGACTTTATTATATAATTAATTGTATCATTAATTTTTTTACATTCACTACAAACATCGGAATTCATATCATTAATATTTTTACAATATTCACATTCCCATTCATTTTCTTTTAATTTTCTTTTAGTTGAAACTCCTTCTTTTTGTTTTTCATTTTTTCTACATAAATCAATTAAATTATTATAAAATTCTTCATTTAAATCAAATTTGAAATTTAAATTATTTTCTTCATTATCTCCATATATTAAAGCAACAGGTTGAAAATTACTTTTAATTAAATATTTTATTAAACTTTTCCATGTTTGAAATCTCTTTATTAAATTATCATCATACATTATAAAAGCTTTCAATTTTTTTTCATAAAATAAACATACATAATGATTATACCAAAATAAAAACATTCCCATAAAATAGAATTTTTTATTTTCACAATTTTCATATAAATTTTTTAATTCAAATTCTTTTCCTATCATTACATATAAATTACATAAATCTTCTATTTTATCTCCATTCCAACCTAAATTTATTATAAAATATTTTCCTATTGATTTACAATTAAAAGTTTGTTGTATTGTATTTTTTTTACATAATTCACAACTTTGATTTTTTCCTCTAGAAAATAGCATTAAGCTTTCTTTTATATTATTAAATTCAATAAAATCTTTTATATTTTCTAATATTAAATTAATATTTAAGAATACAATGAAATAATTATTATCATATTTTAAATTAAAACTCTTTTTGCAGTTTAAACATTTTGAATTTTCACTTAAATTAATATAAAAAAGTTTATGAATAGGACAATTAATATCTTTACATTCTTCGTCAGAAATTCCAATTGCATTTCCTTTTGAAACAACAAAAGTATGAATACAATTTAATAAATAATTTAATAATTCAATTGGATCTCCTTGTTCATTTAATTGAAATTCATTTTCATTTTTAAAAACATTTGCTAATTCATTTCTAAAATTAAATAAATTTACATTTTCTTTAACTTCATCATTTTTATCGTTATTTATATTTTGATAATTTTGTAGTATTAAAATCAATTCTTTAAATAAAGTTGGAGTATTTGATTTGATTTCAATATTTATTAAAAAATCTTTTAATTCAGTAAAATGAAAAAGAGAATGAAAAACAACACTTACAAAACAATTATTTTCATTATTTACATTTTTAAATTTTACTGGTATAAAAATGCTCTTCTTTAAACTGGTTTTTTTTAGAATATTAAAAGTGATTTGATTATCATTATTCTTATTACCATAATTTGACATTTAAAATTATTAATAATATATTAAAAAACAAAAATTCTAATGAATGAAAAAATAAAAATAAAAATAAAATAAAAATTATATAATAAATGGGAAAAAAAATAAAGAAAAAAAATGTCTATTTTAAATTTCTTTATTTTATTTATTTTAAATTCAACAATATATTCAAAAAATTTAAGAAATAAAGAAAAAATAATTAATAAAAGAAAATTAGCATCATCAAGTAATATAATAGTGAATTTTCCAACATGTAATTCCGATGATGATTGTAGTAAAAATGGAGAATGTATAAATGGAAGATGTAAATGTAAAGAAAGATATGTAACTTATATTGATTTGGAAAAAATAAATAAAGATAATTTAGAAACAACTGGTGATATAGAACAAACATTAACAAAAGAAAAAATGTGTAATTATAAAATGAAAGATCAATTAACAGCATTAATGTTATCTATATTTATTGGTTTTGGAAGTGAACATTTTTATATGGGAAATAATGATGTTGGAGCAGGAAAATTTGTTTTTTATATTTTTTGTTATTTTTTAAATATAGGTTTATTCCTATTTTATATATTATTTAAAGGAAAAAGAGATTTATTAAAATTTATTGGATTATTTGAAGGTATTTATATGGGATTAGGATTTTTATTTATGGTCTTATGGAATTTAAGAGATTGGATTAAAATTGGTTTAAATCATTTAGAAGATTCAAAAGGATATCATTTGTATTCTTGGTAATAGTTTATTATTTAATTTATTTTTTATTTTTTATTCCTTTTTTAGGGAAAATTAAAATAATAAAAGGAAAATTATAATTTATAAAATAATTAAAGAGTAAAATGATAAAAACTGTTCAAGAAAGTCCAAAAAAAGAAGAAACAGAAAATCCAATAGTAGATGTTTATTTAAATAATTTTTCATATAAAGGAAAAGAAAATATTATTGAAGAAGTAAATTTAAAGATTAATTGCTTAAATATGAATAATGGTGATATCTTAAAAACTTTTGATTATAACATTAAACCTCAAAAATTTAGTAAGAATCCTAATGTTTTAAACATCAATGAAAATTTTTTCTCTATTCCTGAAAATCAAATTAAAAATATTAAATTTGACATAAAATTAAAATCAGTTTATCTTGACAATAAAAAATCATCAACAATTTTAGGAGATATCTTAACATCATCTTTTATTTATTCAAAAAAATTAAAATCAAATAATAATTTACATAAATTTTTAATATCAAAAAATATTAAATTAGATTTTTCATTTAATAAAAATCCAACTAAAGTAATAAATAGAAATTCAAATAGTAATGATACTACAAATTCTTCAAAAAATATAAAAGATGTACAAAATATAGGTATAGTAAAATTACAAAATGAAGAAATGAATAATAGTGATTTACCTTCTTTTTGTGAAGCTTTTTATATAGCTTCTCTTCCAGAAAAAAATATTAAATTTTTTTTTGAAAATCAATATTTAGATAAAAATTTTTCTCAATGTAATCATAAAAATTGTAGTTTACTTCCTTCTTATAATTCTGAAATTATATTTAGATATCCAATTAAAGATAAATCTCCAAATGAATTTACTTTAACTGAATTATTCTCTTCTCTTTCTTTTCCAAATGGTGTTAAATTATGCTTTGAAAATGGAGATTCAAATGACAATGACTTTTTTTTTGTTTCAACAAATGAATTTAATGAACAAAATTATATTTATGTTCATTTTACTTATTTAAAAATGAAATTTGAAGATTTTAAAAAAAAATATAAAATTGACCCTGTTAAAGATTTTTTGAATATTAATATTGAAAATAAAGCTAATGATTTAAATGAAAAATTTCAAATAGGACAAAAATTAATTTTAAGTGAATATATTTATATGCCTTTAGCTTATTGTTTAGTTTCAAAATATCCTTATCAAAATGAAATGAAAATGTGTATCAATTCAATTATTAAAATTCAAAATAATCAAAAAGAATTACATAATTTTCTAAAATATATTATTTATGAAATCCCCAATATTAATATATATAATAAGAATAGGATAAAATTAATATTTTATTTACCAAAACAAATTAATCCAATAGTAATTGATAATAAATTCTATAATAAAGGATTATTATTACCAGATAATACAATGAAAATATTATTTGAATATTTTACAATAGAAAATATTTTAAATATTTTTAGAATGATTTTAGGAAAACACAAATTATTATTTGTATGTAATGGAAAAGAAGAATATAATATAATGGGTTTGATTCAATTATCTTTTATAAATCTTTTATATCCTTTAAGAATGAAATTTACCTTTATACCGAATTTACCTTATACTCTTTTAAAATTCCTTCAAAGTTTTTTGCCATTTATAATGGGAATTGATATTAATTTATTAGAATTTGCTAAAAGAGAATATATAGAAAAAGAAAATGAAATTTGTATTATTTATTTAAAAAAAAATAAAAAGAGTTATTTTAATACAAATCAAATTAATTTTGAAAAAATTCCTCAAGTTTATTATAATATACTAAGAAATAATTTAAATTCAATAAGAAAAGATATAATAAAAAATGAAGCTCCTAACATTAATTATGACCCTAAAATTAGAAAATGTTTTTTAAATATTTTTTTAATGATTTTTGGAGATTATAATGAATATACAAATATTATAGATAATTTAGCTATTTTTAATGAAAATGACTTTTTGGAAAATTCAAAACCTGATAATCTTAAATTTGATAAAGCAGTTATAAGTACAGAAATATTTAATGATTTTATTCAAAGAAATTGTCTTTCTTCTGAGAATGATATGATAGATAATTATTTTAATAAACTTGTTTTATTAAATAATATTAATCCCAAAAATAAAAAAGTGATAGAACAAAGAGCATCTTCTTTTGATGAAAGTATATTTGGAAAAAAAATTTCTGATGTTGGTAAAAATGATAATAACTATAAAAGTGTAGAAAGAAGTATTTTTGAAGTGAATATATCAGAATATAATTCATCATCAAGAAATAGTTCTTTAAATAAAAACCAAAATAATTCAAATAATCAAAGCGGTTTAAATAATATTAATGGAACTAAAAATGTCTTTTTAATTCCTCCTTATTTTCTTAATCAACCAATAATTTTCAATGATTTAAATCAAATAAATGAATTAATTAGAAAATCATTTAAAGATGAAGAAAATGAAAAAGAAAATGGAAAATTATTTGTTAATTTATTACCAAATATTATTGATGAAGATTCTGTAATATATAGATATATATTTCCACATGATATTGCTATTAAATATCAAAAAAAATATGAAAAAAAAAAAAAAAATATACTTTCATATGAAAATATGTTTGATGAAAAAATTACTCAATTAGATGATATATTAAAAAATATTTTAACTTCAAAAATTGATGAAAAATATAATTATATTGATTCAATAGATTTAAAATCAAATAAAATTAGAAATCATTTTTGTTCTGTTTTATTTCAAGAAAAATTTAATGATTTAAATAATAATATTCTTTCAAATAATTCATTTAATTTGCTTCATAAATTAATTTTTAATGCTTTCTTATATTTAACAAACTCCGAAAGTGACTTTAAAAATAATTATTTACTTATCAAATGTTTATTTCATTATTATAAAAATGGGAAATATAATAAGAGTATATTTTTATATGAAAAATTTAAAAATCATGCACCTTTTGAATTATGGTTAAATCAAAATTGTTGGGAATATTTTTTAAATGAGGAATTAAATACATTTGAATTACATGAACAAGATGATATTATGATGAAAATTTTAGAATTGGGAAGTATTATGAATGATTTAAATATAAATATAAGAGAACAATTATCAATTTTAATAAAATTTATTGCTGAAAAATATATAGTAAATAAAAATTCTATTACACAAATAGAAGATATTTTAATTAAGCAATATAATAATAAAAAAATTGCAGAAGCAAATATGTAAAAAATCTGAACTACATTTTAATTAAAAAACAATAAATAAAATATTTAATATATATGTATATAATTCTATAAATTTATTGATATTATTTAGTATATCTTATAATGGAAAAATAAATATAAATTTAAATATATATTTATATAAAATATCAAAAGTTTTATTAAATTTTTTATAAAGAAAAATGTCAATGATATGGTTAGAACCTTTTATCTTTGACCCAACTGATAGCAATATTTATACTTTTCAATCTGTTAATTTAGTAATTTATTTAAATATGATATCAATAATTTGTTTTGTTGTTTATTCAATGTTATATAAAATGGATTATACAATGCAAAAAGCACCAAATAGTTTAATTATATGGAAAATGTTTGGTGAATGTTTATTAAGTGTTCATCTATTAATTTTATTTCTTTGTTTTTCTATTGAAAATAATAAAAAAAAATTAACTTTAACTAAATATATTATCTGGTTATCTTCAATTTTATCACCAATTGGTTTATTTATAACTTATTTTTTTTCTGCTTGTATTGCACAAAATTTATATTGTACTTTTCATAATTATAAAAATGATTTTAATTATAGAATGCAAAAATATAAAATTTATGCTTCAGCAATTGGTTTTTTAGTATTATTATCTTCATTTATTTTTAATGAACATAATGAAAATAAAACAGGAACAAAATTTAGTATTGAATATTATCCAACTTGGTATGTAGGTTTTTTTTATTGTATTGGATTATTATTTTTTCTATTTATAATTATAAAAATGTTTTTTGTAATGAAAAAAAAAACTTCTTTTCTTTCTTTTATTACTCAAAGTTCAGAACATGATGATTTTAGAACTAATATAGTATCATTATTTATTTCAAGACATTTAATGTTTTGTTTATTTTTTTTAATATGTTTTATTCCAAATCATTTAATAATAATTTATCAACTTTATCACCCTGTAAAAGTATGTAATGATTGTAGAGTATATACTTTTGTTTTATATGCAATTTCTCTTTCAGCAACATGTGATTTTATAATAAAAATGACTGAACCATATATGAAAAAATATTTCCATGTTTTTTATATGTTATTTACAAAAAAAAGAACAATTTCAAACACAGAAGATTATAGTACATTATATAATACAACAAATAAAAATTTATTAAGTCCTTTAAATTCAAATGATAATAATCATTTAAATAATCATATTGAAATGACTAATTTTGATGATGATGAAATAAAATTAAATTCAATGGCAGATACAGTAGAAATTGTAACAAGAGAAATGCAAACAAATGATTTTTATAAAAGTTTAGTTTCAATATATTTAACAACAGTAGAAGAAAAAATTTATGAAAAAGATGAAGAATTAAAAAGATATGAAAATAAATATTTACCATGGGATGATAGTATATATCAAGAAAAAAGTAAATTAATTCATTATACACATAAAAATATTTCAAACTCATTTTCTCCTCATGGTGATAGAAATTTTTATTTAAATGTAAAAATAAGAAAATATGCTCCAAGAATATTTTATGAATTAAGAAAAATAGATAAAATATCAAATGAAGATTTTTTAAAATCATTAAATCCACAAGATAATTTAAAAATAATAAAAGAATCTTTTGCAAGTGGAGGACGTTCATCAAATCCAATAATATTTACATATGATAAAAAATTATTATTAAAAACAATATCAAAAAGTGAAAAAGATATATTAATAAAAATATTACCTGAATTTCATAGAAGAATGAGAGATTGTCATTCTTTATTATGTAGAATTTATGCAATTTATAGAATAGAAATTGTTGGTAAACAAGGAATTCATATTATTGTTATGAGAAATATGAATGAATTATCTAATGAAAGTAAAATTGCTTGTTTTGATTTAAAAGGAAGTACTGTTGAAAGAACTAGTTTAACTAAAAATGATACTCAACAAATTTTAAAAGGTTATGGAATGGAAATTGTTAATTTATATAGAAAAAAAATTTTGAAAGATTTAGATTTTGATTTATTACCTTTTAATTTTGATTTTACTAAAGAAGAATGTGATTTATTACAAAATTCTATTAGTGAAGATAGTGAATTTTTAAAAGGAAATAATTTAATTGATTATTCTATGTTAGTTTCAATTCATGAATTTAATGAAGAAGAATATGAAAAAGTTGATAAAGCTCAAAGATATAGAATTGTTATTTCAGGGAATAAACAATATTTATATAATTTATCTATTATTGATTTTTTAACTCCTTATGGAATTACTAAAAAATTTGAATTAGGATTTAAAACTGCAGGAGCAATGGTTGGGGATAAAAAAGATACAAATTTTTCTGTTTTAGATGCTGTTGGTTATTCTAGAAGATTTATCAGATATTTGAATAAAAAATTTCATCCACAAAAATAAATTTTTATAAATTTTAAGTTATTTAAATTATATATTCAAATTATACATTAAAAATTAAATATTATTAAATAATATAAATATTAATATTGATAGTAGAAACTTTTTTAATATAATTTTTTTTAATTACTTTCAAATTCATAAATTTATTTTTTTTATTTTTTTTCCTCTTTCAGAAATACATTTATATTTATTATTATTTTCTTGACTTAGTTTTGTTATATTTTGGAAATCTTTAATTTTAATTCCTTTAATTTTATTTTGTCGACTGAAATTATTTATAAAAATTTTTCTATTTTCTAAATTATTATCTCCTCCATTAAATTTTTTTTCTGAAATTTCTCTTGTTGAAGAATTATCACTTCCAATTTCTTCATTTAATACTCTAATTCTTGAAGTATTATTATTAATTCTTTTTTTATTTCCAAAAAGTTGAGTATGAGATAAATTTTTATTATTATTATTAAATACTTTTTTATTTATTGAATTACTATATTCTATTCTCTTTTTTATTAAATTTTCTTTTATTTTTTTAACTGAAACTAATTGACTATTTGATTTTTGATGTTTATTTTTTTTAATAAAATTATTTTTTAGTTGAACTGGTTCTTTATTATTATTTTTTGTTATAAAAATTGATTGAGTAATTTTTATATTATTATTCAATTTTCTATCATTAGGAATTATCTTTTCAATTCTATTATGATGAATAGTTTTAATTTCTTTTTCTTCGGTCTTTTCATTTTTTTGAAAATATTCTTCTTTGAAATTATCAATTATTTCTAAAATATTAAATATTTTCCTTTGTAAATAATCAATTCTTTGGTTATCATCTTCAATATCTTCTAAATTATTAATTGAAATAATTTCTTTATTTTTATCAAGAAATAAATTATTTCTTATATAAGAAATAGGTGATTTTTCTTTTTTACCGGAAGACTCAAAAATTAATTTTTTAACCGATTTTTCATTATGAAGATTTAAATTGGAAACATTTGAATTTTTTAAAGTTTTAGTAGATTTCCCAAAAATATTCTTCTTACTTTTATTTAAATTTTCTTTTCTTTTCATATAAATAGAAAAATAATTATCTCTATCAGTAGAATTCATATTTAAAAAAAATAAAATTACGAAAAAAATTAAAAAACAAAAAATAAATAAATAAAAATAAATCATAAAAAAAATAATAAAATAAAAAAATGAGTTTTATTGTTGTAACATATGGTTATAATCAATATTCAATTTTCAATACAAATACATCAACTCCAACATTAATAGATAATATAAAAACAGTTGCTTTCAGTAATATAATAAAACTACTTCAATCAAAAGATTCTTCATTAACAAAAGAAATAGAAAATTCATTAAAAGAAGAAGAAAATTTAAATAAGATGATAAAAGCAACTGAACAAGATTTAAAAATAGAAGAAGATAAATATAATGAACAAAAAAAAGCTTTGGAAGATAAATTAAAAAAAGAAGAAAAATTAAAAAAAGAAGAAGCTGATAAAAAAGGAAAAGAAAAAGGAAAAGAAAAAGAAAAAAAAGAAACTGCAGCAAAAAAAAAAGAAGAATCAAAATCAATTGAAGATCAATTAGATAATAAAGCAATAGTTGCATTACAAGAAAAATTAACAGAAATACAAAATCAATTACAAAATTTAAATAGTAATAAAGAAATAAAAATGGATAAAAAGAAAAAATTAGGAGAAATATTATCTCATTTTAAAAAACAAAATAAAACAAAAATGAATTTAACAATAGATTTAATTGATTCAAGTGGAGAAACAATGAATATGAATGATAATTTAGAAAGTTTAGCAAATGAATTTTTAGCAAATAAAACAGTTTATGAATTAAATTATTTAAAAGTTCCTGAAGAAATAAAAGAAGAAGAAAAAAAAGAAGAAAAAAAAGAAGAAAAAAAAGAAGAAGAAAAAAAAGAAGAAAAAAAAAAAGATGATAAAAAAAAAGAAGAACCTCCTGTTCCTACTTTAGAACCTTTAAAATTTGATGGTTATTGTGTAAGAACAATTGAAGAAGATGCTCAATTTGAAGAAGTTGATCCAAAAGAAAAAGGAAAAAAACCAGCAAAGAAAAAATAAAAAATATTTTTTTTATTTTTTTGGATATTTTTATTATCTTTTTAAAATTAAATTTTAAAAAGTTATTCAAACAATTTATAATAATATTTTATATTTTATTTTATTCTTAAAAAAAAAAATATGTTAAGTGTAAATGATGAAACAAATTCTCAACAAGAATTAAATTTAAAACAATTTTTTAAACCATTTCCATTTTTAGGAAATGATAGAAATGAATTATTAGCACAATTTTTATTTAAAAAAGCATTTGATTCAAATTTAAAACATATAGATTTTAATTCAATGTTATCAGAATGTAAAAAAACAAATAAAAAATATACAGATAGAGAATTTCCTCCAAATGAATCATCATTAATTCGTGGAAATAAAATGGAAAAACAAGATAGAAAATGGAAAAAAATTATATGGAAAAGAGCAGGAGATTATCATTCAGAATATTCTATATTTCCTCCAAAATTTTATCCAAGAGAAATAAAACAAGGAGCATTAAATAATTGTTCTTTTTTATCAGTAGTAGCAGCATTAGCAGAAAGACCAGATAGAATACATTCTTTATTTTTAACAAATACAGTAAATGAATATGGAATTTATGGAGTATATTTATGTAAAGATGGTAAATTTACTCAATATATAATAGATGATTTTTTCCCATGTGATAATAAATTAAATATAGAATGTTTTAGTCAAGGTTGTGTAGGAACAATTTGGGTTCAAATTTTAGAAAAATGTTATGCAAAAGCATATGGTTCATATTCAAATTCAGAAACAAAAGATATAGATAAAATTATAAGAGATTTAACTTGTGCTCCTATAATATCTTTAGATAATTCTTCTAAAAATTTATATAGTGCATTAACTGAAGCAGATGAAAAAAAATGGTTAATTATTGCAAGTGCAGGAGAAACAGAAGCAAGTCAAGAATTATTAAAAGAAATTGGTTTAGTTCCTTCTCATGCTTATGCTATTGTTAATGTTTATACTTTAAATGGTATTAATACTATTTTAACTGAAGAACAAAATGATCCTCCAAGTTCTCAATCTTCGACTGAACAAGATAAAAATTCTACTGAAAATGAAGAAACTAATTTTAATACTTTACTTAAAATTAGAAATCATTGGGAAAAAGATGGTTGGTTAGGTGATTGGAGTGAAGGAAGTCATCTTTGGACTGATGAAATTAAAGATAAAGTTGGTTATGATTCTAATGATAGTGATAGTTGTTTTTTTATGAATTTAAAAGATTTTAAACATTATTTTTCAAAAATTAAAATTTGTAAAATTTATAAAGATTATCATTATACTTTTCTTCCTTTTGAACAAAAATCTAATGATTATAGTTTAGTTAAAATGACTATTAAATCTGATTCTAATATTCATGGTTTTGTTACTTATTGTCAAAATAGAAATAAAAAAGCTTTTCCTAATAATGAATTTGGAATTATTAGAATTATTTTATGTAAATTATTAAATGATAATAATGAAAATGAAGAATATAATTTAGAATATTTAAGTGGAAAAATGGGACAAGAAAGAGATATTTTTGAGGAAGGATTATTTGAACCTGGAGAATATTTAATATTTACTGAATTAAATAAAAATTTAAGTGAAGCTCTTACTGTTATAAGTACTTATTCAAATGGTCAAATTGAATTAGTTAAATTAGATAAAGAAAAATATCCTAAAATATTAGAAAAAATTTATATTTCATGTGCAAAAAAAGAAAATCAAGTTTTTAAATTTTCTAATGATGGAGCTCCTAAATGTTTAAAATATTCTAATACTACTGCTGAAGGTTATACTTATATTTATATTGAAAATAATGAAGATGATACTACTTTAATTGAAAATGTAAATTATACTAAATTTGAAGGATTAAAATTATTAGAACCTTTTAGTGGAACTTCATATAAAGTTAAAGTTGGTCCTGGAAAAAGACAAATTGTACTTATTAAACAATTAGAATTAAATAGATATAATTTAATTTTTTCTTATCATTCAAATTTCCAATTTGGTGAAAAAAGTTTATTAAAATTAACTAAAACAAAAGGAAAAAAGAAACATAGAAAAGATCCTAAATTAAATATTGATTTAGATATTATAGTTTATACTTATAAACATTCTCTTGGATTATGTTATTATTATGAAAATAATACTGCTGATAGAAGATTAGAAGAAACTTTAAGATTAAGTAATATTATTGGTGTTGAAATTGTTGGTGAAAATAAAGGAGCAAATGAAATTGTAATTAAATTAAATCCTGGAGATACTAAATTTGTTGAATTAAGATCAAATAAAACTAATTGGTCTGTTCAATCCAGTGTTTCTTATAAAATTGAAAACATATAAATTCTGTTTTTTTTTATAAAATTTATTATTCTTAATTTGAAATAATTATATTTAATAAATTTTTATCCTTGGACATTTAATCCAATATTTTCTAAATATAAAATACTTGTTGCAAATTTAAAAACTTTATTTGCATAAATAATTTCAAGAGTATTATCTTTAATAATCCATTTCTTAAATAATTCATAAGTTATAGGCTCTCCTATATTTATTCCACTATCACTTAAATTTTTAATTAAATAATTATAAAGATCTTCTTTATGTCTATTTGGAATATTTAATATTTCTTCTCTATTTGAAGCAATTGGAATATTTTTTTCAGAAAATTCTTCTCTGAAATAATAATTAATATATCCATAAA
Source organism: Isotricha sp. YL-2021b (assembly GCA_023805745.1). Taxonomy (NCBI): domain Eukaryota; phylum Ciliophora; class Litostomatea; order Vestibuliferida; family Isotrichidae; genus Isotricha; species Isotricha sp. YL-2021b. The sequence continues at coordinate 37,639 of JAJJKW010000215.1, read as the reverse complement.
TATAATTAAAACCTGAAAACCAACTTTTTAAAAAAAATTTATAAATATCTTGAAATGTAAGATAATTATTATTTAAATCTTTTTTCATTGCTTCAAAAATAATTTGAATTTTTTTTTCTTTATTACTTAAAGCCATACACACAGCTTTAGTAAATTGTTCACAATTAATTAATCCTTTATTATTTTGATCTATCAATCTAAATAATTTTTGAGATAAATAAGTATAAGATAATAATGGAAAAGATTCATCTGAAAATAAAATTCTAAGACATTCATTAAATTGTTGAAAATTAAGAACATTATTTTTTTGACATTTTCCAAATACTTGTGTTAATGTTGAATATTTCAATATTTTTGGTTTTTTAGAATAATCATAAAAATAATATTTTTCTGGATAAACTAAATTTCCCATTTTTTATTTAAAAAACATTTTTAAATATAATATAAATTATTTATATATTTTTTATATTAATAATTTAACAAATGAATTTATTATTTATAATAAATTTTTAAAAACTTGGATTGGGATTTAATCTAGTCACTGCATTAAACATTTTTCTTAAAATATTTTGTTTATAATGAATTATATTTTCTTTTGTATAATGACATTCACAACAACAATCTTCTTTTATAGATTGTAATGCAATTAAAAACATCATTTTAATATTCATATATTGAAAACTACTTTTTCCTACATTATTATTTGAATTTAAAGGATCAATAATATATAATTCAAATGGGGAATTATTATTTAATATATTAATATTATTTTCTCCATTTAAATTAATATAATTAGTATCTAATCTTCTTCCATAAAAAAATAATAAATCATATAATAAAGTTCCTAAATTTTCTTTATTTATTTTTTTTCCTAAATTTAATTGATTTTGTAAAAAATTAACAGTCATTAAAATAATTCCATATGAAGAAATTCCTCCTAAATAAGGGTCATTTAATTGAGAACATTTTAACATTGTTTTTAAAGCTAAAACTAAAGGTTCTAAACTTTCAAACTTTTTTAAAAAACTTTTTACTAAATTTACACATTCTAAACCAAAATGTTCTTTATTATATATTGATATATCAATTTGCATATTATTATAATCTTCATTTACAATTAATTTTATTATTGGAATTTTTGCTGTTTTAATATATTTAATTGTTTTAATCCATTTTTCTCCATTTAATTTTTCATATAAATTATCTAATATTTCAATTTGTTGTTGAATTTCTTCATTTTTATTCATTAATACAATATCTAAATCTGACCAAATTAAACATAAATTAGTGGCTCTTGAACCATATAATTTTACTTCGAAATTTGGTAAAATTGAAGATACTATTTTCTGAAGTAATTGTAATAACTCTTCTACCATATTTTTATTTATTTTATTTATATTTTTTGTATACTCTTGATAATCTGTTAAATCTTTTTGAAGTGTTTCTTGTATTATATCTATATCTAAATTTGATTCTGTAAAAATAAATTTTTTTATTTTGTCTTCTGTTATTTTTTTTGATTTAATTTTTTTTCTTTCATTCTCTAAATTTAATGATTTATCTTTGAATATAAGTAATTCATCTTTTAAATTTTTATTCTACTAAAATATAAATTAAATTATAATTACCTCTTTTTTTATAATTGTATTTTCCTTTTCAAATTCAATATATTTTTCTTTTAATTTATTATATTTTTTTTCAAATTCATTATATTTTTCATTTATATTTTTATATTCTTTTTCATAATGTTCCATTTGTTCTTTTAATTTATTATTTTCTTTTTGTAATTTATTTAAACTTTCTTTAAATATATTATTTTCTTTTTCATATTCTAAATACTGTTGTTTTATTTTATTTTTTTCTTTTTCAAATTCTAAAAGTTTTTCTTTTATTTTATTATTTTCTTTTTCAAATTCTAAAAGTTTTTCTTTTATTTTATTATTTTCCTTTTCAGATTGAGAATATTTTTCTTTTATTTTATTATTTTCCTTTTCAAATTCTGAATATTTTTCTTTTATTTTATTATTTTCTTTTTCTAATTCATTATATTCCTCTTTTATTTTATTATTTTCTTTTTCTAATTCATTACATTTTTCTTTTAATATAAAACATTCTTTTATTTTTTCAATTTCTTCGTTTAAAGGGTAATCTAAATAAAGATTTGGATAAGTTTTCTCATCTAAAAAGTTAAAAATAATCTTACGTAAAATCAATTTTATATTATTATTTTTTTTTATAAATGTAAAAGGTATTTCTAAAGAATTATATTTTTTAATATCAAATAATTTTTTAAGGTTTGGAATAATTTTTTCTTCATTTTTTAAATTATTTTTAACAGGAGATTTTGATTCTTGATTAATATTTTCTTTTTGAATATCTTTAATATTTTCTTTTTTTCCTTCTTCTTTCTTCTTAATATAATTAAGTAATTTCATATAGATATTAGTATGAGAAGAAGTTATAGAAATATTAAAGCATGTTTCATTTTTTTTATTTATACAATTTATATTTATTTTTTGATTTTCTAATAATTTTTCAACAACATCTTCTAATCCATTTCTACATGCAATATGAATTGGATAATCTTCTTCAGGTAAAGTTTTATAATTAATATCTCCTCCTTCTTCAATTAAAAAAATTGCAATTTTTGAATATTTTTTCATTATTGAATATGTTAAAGGAGAATGAGTTATTTTCTTATTTTCAATTGTTATCGTAAAAGGTATATTTATTATTTCTTTGTTATTTGATAATAAATTTTTTACTAAATTTATATTATCTCCTTTATTTTGAATTGTTTTTAAGAATATATTAGTATTTGATTCAGACATAATTATTTTTAAAATTATTATTTAATTACTTTCCTAAATTAATTTATTTTATTTAAATTTGGAAATATCTTTAATTAAATTATATGGAAATATTAAAAAAAAAATTTAAAAAAAAAAATTAGGAAAAAAAAATAATAAAAATTTATCTTATGAAATCAAATTATTATAAATTTGAAGTAACAGTTCCAATAACACATGTTGAAGAAGTGAAAAAAAGTATATCAGAAGCAGGAGCAGGAAAATTAGGAAATTATGATTCATGTATTTGGATGACAAAAGGAATAGGACAATTTAGACCATTAAAAGGATCTTCTCCATATATTGGAAAAGAAAATAATATAGAAATTGTTGAAGAATATAAACTTGAAACTATTGTTGAAAAAAAAAATATATTAAAATTAATTGAAGCAATGAAAAAATCACATCCTTATGAAGTTCCTAGTTTTCAATATTGGGAATGTTATCTTGAATAATTATATTTAATAATTAAAGAAATTTTAAATTATTAAAAAAAAAATTATTGTTGAACTTTTCCTTTATATATATTATTTTCCCATATACCAGAATATTCAACTGTTTTTCCTTCATTATTTATTTTAGATAAAGTACCAAATCCATTTCTTTTACTATTTTCAAAATTTCCAGTATATGTACTTTGATCTTTATATAAAATATGTCCTTGTCCAGATCTATAATCATTTTTAAAACTTCCTCTATAAAAATAAAAATTACTAAAATCATCTAATTCATTCATTTCATTTTCACTTAAAGGAGGAATTTTTTGATAATCTTCATCATTATTAATAAAATCAAGATCTAAAAAAAGATAAGCATTATCATCATTTTTTTGATTATCTTCAAAATTACCAATATAAACATAATTATCAGCCCAAACATATTTTCCTTTTCCATCTCTTTTATCATTTTTCCATTCTCCATAATAAAATTCTTTTTCATTATTTTCATCATTATCATCTCCCCAAATATATAATCCATTACCATTCATTTCTCCATGTTCAAATCCTCCAATATATATATCAAATATATTATTTCCTACATTAAAATAATATTCTCCAAATTTATGAAAATAATTTTGTTCATCCCATAAACCATAATAATAATCCTTTTCTTTCCATATATATTTTCCTATTAATCTTTTTTCTAAATTACTATCATCATCTGTTTTATATTTTCCTGATATTAAACTTAAACATTTTTCATCAAATAAACCTATAAATTTACCATCTTGAAATTTATCTTCTTTAAATAATTTTACTTCTTCATCTGGTTTTCTTTCTTTTTCTACTAATTCTACTAAATTTAAAAATACTTGAGATAAATCATATTTTGTATCTCTTCCTTTTAAAAATGTTTCAAAATATGATTTTAAATTTGTTGAATCAGGATTATATTGATTAACATTAAATGATTGAAATCTTATAAAATTTTTACAAGCATTATCATCATAAAAACCAATTTTTTCAAAAAATTTATAATTATCATAAATATGTTCATATAATAAAGTAATATATTTATTATCTTTAATAAATTTATCTCTCCATTTTTCTTTTTCACAATATTCAATTTGATTAAAATCTTTTTCAATATCTTTTTCAACAGAATCAAAAAGTTCTTTAAATTTTTCTTTACTTTTTTCTCCAATATCATTTAAAGAAGGAAAACTATCTTTAAAGAATTTATAATCATGTGAAGAACAACATTTTTCATTTGCAATACATTCATCACAAATATTTCTTTTACAATCATTACAATAAGCATTACAAATTTCAATTTTATGAATATTACAATTATAATCAAATTGTTTATAAGAATATAATTTTTTTGTAGGTTCATCACATTCTTTTGAAATTTTATGAAGTAATCCATCATCAGAACAAAAACTTTTTTTACAAGTTTCACAAAATAAACTATTTCCTAAAACACAATTACAACCAATACATTTTTGAATTGTTTCAATTCCTTTATTTAATGATTTCATATATGTTTTTATACTTAAATAACAACAATGAATTGAATTTCCATTTCCTTTACAAAAAGTTTGAATAAATGTATTACTTTGTTCATCCATTGATAATCCTATTAATGGAATTTTTGAACATAAAGGACATTGAAGTATTCTTTTATATTCTATATTTTCATTTTTTTCTTCTAACATTAAATCTTTATTTATATTTATTAATTATTTAAAAATTGATATTTTTTTAAAATTAATTATTTTTAATATATTTTATTTATTTAACACCAACAATCATTATTACTTGGTAAAGGTTTTATTGTATAATCATTCATATATGTTGTATTCCCTTGAAATACTTTATTTCCAAAAGAAAAATTACTTTTTTGAAAATTTGGATTTGGTTGAATAAATTTATTTGAATTAAAAGGTTGATAATCTCTTTTTTGAGTAGAAATTCCATTAAAATTATCATTTCCAAATTGAAAATGATGTTGTCTTAAATCATTTGATAAATTAGAATTATTAATATTATTATTATATGGATATACTTTTTGATGAGATGATGTTCCATATGATAATTTATCATTTCCAAAATTTATATTTGATTGTCTTATTGTGTTATTATCCATTAATGGATTTTGCATTTCTGACATTTTTGGAGGATAATCATTTTGATATTTTGTTATAAAAGGACTTGCTAAATTATTTTTTATTATATTTTTATTTACCATCATTTCCAAAACGAAAATGGGATTCTTGTAAATTTTGTCTATTTATTTTTGTACAAGGACAACGTCTCATTTTTATTTAATTTATTTTTTTAAAAAAAACGTAAATAATTAAATATTATTATCTAAGTCTAATTCTTCAAATAAATCTTTATATTTATTCATAAATGAATTTCTTAAATTTGCGATTTGATTAGGTTGAAATAAAGAAGCTAATTCATTATTATTTATTTTATCATGATTTAAATTTTTATTTATCTTTTCTTCTAAATTATGTATTATATTAATTTTTTCTGTTTGAGAAAATTGTCTGTTTGAAATATTATTTTTTTTCTTTAAATCTTCTATTTCTTTATTGTAATCTTCTTTTGATATTGTATAATTTTTAATTTCATCAATTGAAATATTTTTATTTGTTAAATAAATGAAATTTTGCATTGCAAAATATTCATATGAATGACTTATTTTTCCTATTATTTCATATTCATATTTTATTTTTGTTTTATCTTTTTTGTTTCTTTTGGTTTTTCTTTTTAATAAAATATCATTTGAAATACATTTCTCGAGAGGTAAAGTATTATAAAATAATTTAAAGTCAATATTTTCATTAGATTTTAATTTTGTTATTATATTACCTTCTCCTCCTAAAGATTCAATCAAATTTTTATTATTTATCACTCTTGCAGGAACTTTAATTGAAAAAATTTTCTTGTTTAATATATTATTTTCCATAAATATTTAATTAAACTTTATAAAATTAACATTAAAAAATTATTTTGAAATATAGAAAAAACGTAAATAAAAATACACAATTAACCATTTTAAATTTTATTTTTTTCAAAAACTAATTTAGTTAAATAATCAGTTAAAAGAGTTTGAAAAAAATTTAAACAGCTAATAAATTTTTGAGATAATTCTTGAGTTTCTTCATATATACAATTCATTTCAATATTATAATAAAGAAAATATTTTTTATTTTGAGTTAAGTTAATTATTCTAGTAATTTCAGAAGAATATATTTTTTGAAACATTGATAACATTTTAATTTGATGTTTAATTTCATTTTTTAATTGTTTTAAATTATTTATATATTCTTCATATTCTTTTTCATTTTTTTTTTCAGAAATTTTAATATTAAATTTTCTCATTTCAAAAACCATATTTGAAAAGCTTTGAAAAAGAGAATTAAATGTATTTTCAAAATTTTCTAAAATTTTATTACTTAATGATTTTTCTTTTTTTGTAATTACCAAATAATTATTATTCACAATATTATTTATATCATGATTGATTTTATTATCATTATTTTCAGTATTATTATTTTTATTTTCAATAGGATAAACTGGATTTTTTAACACATCAAAATCTAATTGATTAAAATTAAAAGGGGAAAGAAAAGGAGAAGATATTTGATTATTTTTATTGAAATTTGAAGTATCAATTGTACAAGTTGTGTCTAAATTATCATTTTCATGATTATTAGTTTTAAATTCTGAATCAGTTTCAATTATTATTTTATTTTTATTAACTATAGATTTATTTATTTTTGTTGGGATTCTTATTTTTAATGAAGAATTATTTATTGTTTTTGAATTATTTATTTTTTGAGCATTTTTATTATTGGTATTATTTAATGGTTTTTTACAACCAAAAACAGTTGAAAAAATATTAATAAAATTTTTTTGATTCATTTTTTTAATTAAACATTCTTTACATATTAAAATTGAGTTTTTTTGTTTAAAAAAAGATTTTTCATAATTATGAATTCGAAAGAAATTTATAATTTCATCTTTATTAAAAGAAAACAATTTACAATTTTTATAGGATTGAGGAATAAATGTAAAAATATATGCTAAATATAATATAAATTCCTTCAAATTTTCAAAAATTAAAGAATTAAGTTTATTTTTCTTTTTACAGAAAGGACATATTAATTTTTTATAATTTAAACAATCTCTATTTTCAACACTTTTAGCAATATTAGTTAATTTTAAGAAATGATCCTTATTTTGAGAGTTATAAAAATATAAATTTTCTTCAGACTTTGTTTTCTCAAAATTTGCTGTTTTTAAATTTAATAAACAATTTAAATCATCATTATCTTTATCTTCATTCATTTCTTTCAATTATTTTTATAAAATGATATTTGGGGAATTATAAATATAAAAATTAAATAAAATAAGAACCTATATTATTATAAGTTACAAATTATAAGTGAAACAGCGTATCTATCTTATTTTTATTTTTTTTTTCTTTAAAATTTTTATTGTGTTTTTTTTGAGAAAAATCTCATTTTTTTTTTCTAATTTTATAATTACAAATCAATCTTAAAATGCAGAAACAAAATTTTTTGGAAATTTAAAATTATTAGTTTTTTCTACTAAATAATATCTTGTACTATTTTTTTTCAAAAAAATTATTTTATAAAAATATGTTTGATGAATGTTTAAATGAGAATTAAAAAAAAAAATGTTAATTAAATTAATATGATTAATATTATTTATTATTATTTTTTTTGGGTTATTTTACATTTAATTTATCTTTTTTTAAGGAAAAATTTTTTATACTTTTAATACCGTTTTCAAATTTTTAATGAATAATTTCATAAATTTATTCTAATTAAATTTTTAAAATTGTCATTTTAATATATTTATAACATTAATTTTAATAAAAAGATAATCTAATTAAAATCTTCTAAATATTAATTATTAATAAATAATAAATAAAATTATTTAAAAATTTTATATTTTTAATTGTAATTTAAAATAGAAGAAAACTGGTTCCCATTTCAATTAATTATTTTCATCATTATTATTTTTTTTTCCTTTTTTTAATATTATTATTATAAAATAATTTTATTTTATATTGAAATAATCATTGAATAAAAAATTAAAAATATTTTCAATTCAATATTATTAAAAAAAATAATAGAAAAATAAGATTCTATTTTTTGAGAAAAAAATGCTCTTTTTTTGATAAATTGTTATATTTTTCTTAATCGCTTTTTGTTTAAATAAATCTTTTAAATCCAGAATTTAAAATCTTATATTTGATTATAACTAAATGGTCCTATTTTTTTTAAATATTTTAAAAATTTTTCATCCGTTGAATCATAAATCATAAGTTTTAAATTATTATATTTATATTATCAAAAATATTTTTTATATAATTTGGGTTTCATCATCTTTTATTATCCTTATTGATAATTTTATTTTTCAATTTTGAAAATTCATTATAAATTCAAATCCTTCTTTCATTGTTATATTGTTTTTTTTTTTATTTTAAAAATCTAATACATTCTTTTTTAAAATGATTTTTTCTCCAAAAATTATTATTTTACAAAAAAATCTTCCATTTTTTTTTTTTCTTTTTTTGCTCTTTTCTTTTTTTTTTTATCTTCTTTTTTTCTCAATATTTTTGTTTCTTCTTCCATATTTAATTAATAAAAAATATTTATTTTATATATATTTATTTTATTTATAAATAATTAATTATAATTTATAAAATAACTCTTATAATAAATGACTAATAAAAAATAATAATATAATTTATGTTATTTTGGTGTATTATCGAAATGACAAATAATAAAAATATCTTTTATTCTAGCAATTTGCTTATGAAAATTATTTATTTTTTTAATAAAGATAAATATACATATAAATAAAAATGAAAACTCAGAAAATAAACCAAGAAAAGTATCAATATAATTCATATATCCAATATACGATTTCATTTTAGACAAAGCATTAACATTTACAAAATTATTTTCTGCAGTTCTCAAAGGTCTAAAAATTAATAAACAAAATAAACCAGATCTAAAAAATTCATTAGAATATAATGTTTCAATAACTTGATCAGTATCATAATAATCAGTTTGGATTAATCCTTTTCTTATATAAGAAAATTGTTCAGTATTAATTTTATATTGGTCATTATATTCCATAATTTTATTTTGATAACAAAAAGCAGATAATTTTGAATAAATATTACTTTCTGAATTTTCATTAACTTTATCAATAAGATTATCTTGTATTTTTTGATAAAAATTAGAACAATCAATAGTAAAATAATATGATAAAGGTTGATATAAATTACCTAATCCTTGTCTTTCTCTAGTAATGAGATATAATGTATAAATAATATCTGAGGTATCTTGAAGAATACTTTTATTCATCCAACTTTCCATTAAATCTTCTGAAATATTATTATATAATCTATGAACATAAAATATAAAATCTCTATAACCTGTGCATTCTGCAATTGAACTTTGTGAAAGTAATTCAAATACAAGTTTAAATTTTTTAAAGTAAACTAAATACATTATTAATATACCCAAATGAATAATTATGAAAAGTGTAAAAATAAATAAAAAAATATGTGTATATAATAAATTAATGTGACTTTTTGACATATCTTCTTTTGTATATAAAACTAACTGAAAATCATCGTATGTTACTGCAATATTTTGATTTTTATTTTTTATTTTTTCTTTTTCTTTCTTTTTATATGATGCATAAAGATCATCTAAATTTCCTATAATTTGTGTTGGATTAACTGAATATATTTTAAGTAATACTGATAATAATTCAATTTTTTTAGTAAAAACTAACCTAAAATCCTTATTAACTGTTCTTTTTTTAATTATATTGAATATTTCTAAAGAAACTTTTTTATAACTTTCTAAATATAAAAAAACAATAATCAGAAAAATAGTATATAGCATAAAATTCAAACAAAGAAAAATATAATTTAAATTTCTATAAGATTTTAATTTTGAATCCATCACACTATTAAATTCACGATGAATTTTATTAAAAGTTTGACAAAAAGTATTAAAATTACTTAAAATAGTATAATAAGATAATTGATAATCTTCTAACTCAGTATTAAAATAAATACTTGAAAGAGGATTAGTTGTAATATTTAATAAAAAAATTGGTTTTGTAATATAACTATCATCAGCAGTTAAAATTGTAATAGTATTAAAAAATATTTTAATAGCTTCTTTTAATTCAATTGTTTGATTAACTAAATAAAAATAACCTTCATTTTGTAAAATATTAATATAATTAACTTCATATTCAAAAAATCTATCTGTTCTTGGGTCTTTAAGAGAATAAATTTCATTAAAAAAAATAGAAGAAACATTTTTAAAATTTTCAACTTTATATTGATTTTCTCGATAAAAATATTTCGTAAAATTTAATTCAACTCCAGGATATCTTTCATCAAATCTATCATTATAAAGACTTAAAAATTGAGTACAATTACTTTCATCTTTTTTAGATAAACACATATTAAGCATGACACTAGGAATAGAATGATAATATAATCTAATTAAAGTTCTAAAATTAGTTAAAATAGAATAATTATTAAATAAAGTTTCTTTTCTTTTTCTCTTAATAAATAATTCTACAATACTAGCAACTAGACTAATAATAGAAAGAATAAAAATTAATTTTTGATAAACATGAAGAATATAAACTTGTTTATGTCCTTGAACTTTTTGTTTATTATTTCTTTTCATATGACTTGAGAAATAACCAGTATCTCCAGTACTTGCTCCACTTAATAAAGAACCTGCAACTGAAGAAGAATCTTCTACTTTTTGATTATATTTTTCTAAATAAGTTTCATTTACATTTTTTGTTGCTATTTGTAATAATGATAATATATCTGTGTCTTGATGTGATTTATTATCTTCTATATTATATACTTTATATGATAAACCATTTAATGAAAATGAATGAATTTTTGTTAATTTTGATGAGGATATTTTATATGTTTTTAAATATTGTTTTAATGTTTCTGGAGGCTTTTCTTCATCATCAATTTCTTCTGAATTTAATTCTAATCTATATATTTTTTCTGAATCTCTATAATTTTTTTTATATGTGAATAAACAATTTTTTCCTAAAAAATAATAACCATTCAATACTATATAATCTTTACATGTGTTATCAAATAACATTTTCAAATCTATATATAATAAAGCTAAATCACCTTTTTTATTTTTTTTTACTATAAATTTAAAAGAAACATCTTTTGAAGTTGGGGGACTCTTTAGTAAATTAAATAAATTTGATTGCCTTTTATCATGAATTGATCTTCTTTTTTGACCAGTAACTTCATAATTTAAATCAAAAATCCCATTTTTAAATAATAACATTTGATATTCTCGAAAATCTTCTGGAAATAATAAAGAAAAATCATTATTAAAATTATCAAATAAATCTTTTCCAATTTGAATAATTCTACATTCATCTGAAGATAAATTTAAAGTTAATGTAATTTTATTATTATTTTCATATAAAAAATTAATTGAATCTTCATATTGAACTATATTTTCTCTTATTTGGAAATTATGTTTTGTTAAAGATTTATTCAAAATTTCTTCATAAAAAATTCCGCAAACAATTGAAAAATAACTTGATTCTGCAGATTTATTTTTTAATAATTTTTTTTTATAAGTTTTAGAATGAATTTTTTTTATTAAATATGATAATTCAACTAATTCAGTTATATTAACATTAAAATTTTTATGAATAATATCATTTAAAAAAAATAAAACTTCATGTGAATCTTCAATAAAGTGAATCATTAACTCAAGTTTATATACTACATCATAAGTTTTTTCTATATTATTATTTAAATTTATAATATCAAATAAAGCTTTTAAATTCATTGAAATTATAAAATTTGTAGTTTTATATTTATTTATTAATACTATTAATCTTATCATTAAACTTCTACTTTTCCATAAATCGTGTAATTTATTTTGTTTATTTTCTTTATAGAATAACTGAATTAATTGGAAATAATCATTATCACAGAGAAAATTATGAGTTATATTAATTGTATTTTGATTACTACTATCTAGTAATAATTCTTTACTTGCACATTCGTTTATTTTATGATAAAAAAGTAATTTGTTTTTTTCATTTTTACTATATATAGAAAAAAAATAATAATAAGAATTTTCAATCATATATCCATATGTTCTTAAATAAATATGTTCATAAGGATTATAGACTAGCATAAAAACTATAATTGATATTAGAAAAAAATTTATATATAATACACTCATTCTTTTTTTTATTAATCCTTCAGTTGCAAATCCTAAACTTAAAAAAGTAATACATAATTTAAAAAATATCATACTAATTCTTAATTTATTTACTAAAAGATTATTCATAAATAAAAAAGATTTTTTTTTCATGCAATAAAGAATATTAACTGATTGAAAAATATAAATTCCTATTGAAATATAGAAAAAATGTTTTGAAATTGATTTATAATTCTCAGCTAAAGAATTTGATAAAAGAAACAAAGTTTTAATTGTTAATTCAATTGAATCAAAAGAAGAAGAAAAAGAATCATAAACAAATCTAACACAGTGTAACGAATAAATAGGTAAATGAAATTTTACAATATGATAAATTGAAGATAAATAATAAAATATTGATATTACATAGGCAACAATTAATTGTATGTTATGCAAATAAAATAGAGATAATAAATAGAAAAAAGATAAAATTCTTATGTGAAAAATTTCATAAAAATTTATAAAAAGAATTTGAAACCATTTAAATTTTAATAAAATTTCTGATAAAAAATAAAATAAATAAACTATAAGAAATAAAACTAAAATTAAACATAAAACTAAATTTTGATTTAAATAATTATTTAAATTGCATTTTTCTATAAATTTTAAATGACTATTATTTTTTCCATAAATTATATTTGTACAATCAAAAATAAGAATTACTGATAAAAAATTTTCAATAAATAAAAAAAAGATATGTAAAAACTTAGCCTTTATAATCTTCTGACTTAATAAACTATAATAAACATATTGTGCTGATTTTTTCATCATTTATTTTATTATATTATTTAATGTATAATTAAATAAAATTAAATTTATAATAATTATTCTTATAAGTTCAAAGAAAGAAAAATAAATTTAAAATTTCATATTTAATTTTTTTTATTTTTTTTACTTTTTCCAATCATATCAAGTCTAGTAAGTAAAATAGGATTAATAGAAGGAGTAAATAATGGAGGTAATTCAACATTACTAAGACTATTATCTTTTTCGTTATTTTCATTATTTTCATTTTTATCTTCTTCTTTATAATCAACAAGAGGAATTTCTTCTTGAACTTTCATAATTAAATCTTTCTTTGATTTTTGTTCAATTTTAAACTTTTTAACTAAATAAGGTTGAGGAGGATAATTCATTATATCATTAACATTATATTTACTTTTTAATTTCTTATATTCTTTATTATTTGTTAATAAAAAGTTTTTACATTTAAATATTTCATATTCTATATCTTCATAAGCTAATTTATTATATGTTATTGGGTTATTTGTTACATCAACATGTTTAATAACTGGTAGATTTATTATCATTAAAATTGCTATTTCATCTTCTATTAAATTATGAGATAAATCTAAAGTTTCTAAATTTTTAAAACCAGCATTTTCTTGAATAAAATTTGGTTCAATATCAAAATAATTTATTCTATTATGAGATAAATTTAATTTTTTTAAATTTTTTAAAAGGGAAATTTTATGGAAAAAATCTTGCATATTAGTTTTTAAATATTGTTGTAATTGTTGAAAAGTTTTTTGAGTATCCATTAAATGTTTTTCATTAGTTTCTTTATCATTATAATCATTATTATTATTATTTTTTTCATCTTCATTTAAAACTTTTGGTCTAATTGTTCCAGGAATTTTAGGTAAATTTTCAGTTAAACTACTATCCTTATATTCTTTTAACTTATCTAAATTTACAAAATAAGATTCAATATGATTATAAGAAAGATCTAATTCTTCTAAACAAGTTAAATCACTTATATCTGGAATTTCAGCATTAATAAAATTTCCCATTAAATTTAATTTTTTTAAATTATGCATATGTCTAATTATTTCTAAACATGAAGAATCTAAATTATTACAATTTAAATTTAATTCTTGTAATAAAGGATATCTGTTTTCTTCACAAAATTCACTTTCAGTAAGTAAACTAATATTACTAAATCTAATAGATAATTTCATTAAATTTGGAAGTAAACCAAAAAAAGCAATATTACAATTATGTAATTCTTCTAAAAATATTTCATATATTTCTTTATATACATACATACTTTCTGGAGATTGTAAAAGTAAATTATCACCATTTGAAAGTTTTATAACTGGAATTTTTCTATTTGATTTAGAACGATATTTTGAAAAATGTTTTGAAATAATATCATATTTTTGTTTTACTCTAAGAAGCATCATTGCATCTTTTCTTAATTCAATTTTTCTTAATTTATCTAAAGCAACCCCTTCTTCAAAAATATCAATTAAATTAACTTTTCCATTTTTATTTGTATTATGAAATTTAGGTTGAGGAATATATCCTAATGGCATATTGGAGTTATACATTTTTTTTATTAATTTATTTTTTTTTATTTAATATATATGATATATAAATAAAATTTATTCATATTTTTCATAAATTTTTTTATTTATTATATTAAATAAAAATCTAAATCCTCCTTGTTTAAAAGGTAAAAACCAATGAAAACCAAAATCTCCTCCCATAACTTCATAAAATTCTTCATAAGTTGTTCTTTTTTCATATAATTTTCCTAATTTATAATCAACAAATGAAGAATCAGTATCTAAAGTATCATAAACATCTTTAATCATAATAATAGAAAAAATACCAAAAACAATAGATAAAAGTAATTGTCCAATTACAAAAATAATATTTTTAATATCACTAATTAAAACAGAATAATTTTTATAAACATTATAATAAAGACAAATGAAAATACAATATAAACTACCGATAAAAGTATAAAAATTAAATTGTAGAAAAAATTTTTTATTAAAAACTCCAACACAATTATTAATCCAAGGACAATGATGATCCATTCCCATAATACAACCTTTACAAATAGAACAATGATGAGCTCTATTTGGTCTAACAACATAACAATGAATACATCTTGTTAAATTAATTTTATATTTTATTTTTATATCATCTAAAATATAATCTGTTATTGAAGTTATTTGTTCATAACTATAATCATCATCTTCACTTTCTTCAGGAAATTCTCCTTCAGTTTCATTTATTTTATATATTAATTTTTTTACTTCTTCTTCACCTCCTTTTAATTGAATTGCTCTTTGTGCATTTTTCATTGCTTGTTCATGAAGTTCATAATAATATTCTATTACTGAAAAATTATTATAATGTGTTATTTTTCCTGGATCTGTTGTTGTTGCTTTTAAATGACAACAAAATACTAATAATGCTATTATATAAAATATTATTTTATGTATTGGTAAATATGATATAAATTGAATTTGGGATATTGATTTATTTTTTTCTTCTGCATAATCATCTGTTGAATAATATATCATTGATATTTGACCCCATAATATTATATGTGTTAAGATTACTAAAAAAATTCCAAAGGGATCTTTACAACAACCCATTATTTAAAAGTTTTTTATTTTCAAATAATTAATTTAATTATTCTTATAATTTAAAATGTTATAATCTTCTTATTTATATAATTGTTTTTTATCTCTCAAAAAAATTTATATATTTATACAACATAATATTTATAAAATTATTTTATTAACTTTTTAAATTCTAATTTTTCTTTATATCTCATAAAAAAATCTCTTGTGTCCCTAATATAATATTTATTTCTTTTTTCTATATATACAAATCTTTTATTTATTCTATTATCATATATATCAATTAAAGATGAATTTTTTTTCTTTTTTAAAAGATTCATCGCTCCTATATTTAACCCATTTATTATAGGGGTCATATTTATTAAATATTGTTTTTTAACTTTTTCTAAATCAATACTATTATTTAATTGAATATCAACATAAGATTTTGTTCTTTGAGTCTCATTTAATTCATTTCTAGAACCACCTAAATTTTTACTTTGGGAATTTTTAGAATGAAAAGACTTTTTTTTTTCTATTGAATTAAATATATTTTTTAATGAAATTGATTGTTTTAACAATTTATTTCTAAATTTGTTTTTATTAAATAAAAAAATTTTGTTATTTATTTTCATTGGTAAATTTTTATTTTTAAATTTTTGAGAATAAATTGAAATTTGAGTTTGAGAAAATGAATTATTTTTTTCTGGACTATGAGATAGAGTGTTACTTAAATTTAATTTAGATTTTATATCTTTTTGAGAATTATTGTTTAATAAATTACTAATATTATTTTTGAATATAATTTTTTTCTTTCCTGTTTTTTTTAAAAAAGAAAAAGGATTTATTCTTAAAAAATTAGTTTTGGTGTTTTTTGATGATATTTTTCTTGTTGAATAAATTTTTTCAATTCTTTTTTGTTCAAAAAAATTAAATAAATCTTTTGATTCCTTATTATCAATAATACTTTTATATGTGGGATTCATTTCTAAAAATGTTGATAATTTAATAGTTCTTATTTCTAATAATCTACTTATTATTTTAGATAATTCTAATCTAACAAATTTTATTTCATTTTCTTTCACAGTTTCTTCAGTTTTACATATTATAGGATAAATTTCTTTATCTAAAGTTAAATATTCTCCATCATTTGTACATTTAATATAAAATAAATTTAAACCATTTTTATATTCCATATCATCAAAACCAAAAATATTATATGAATTTATTATTGTTAAAACAGTATCAAATTTATTGTTATATAATTGTTTTATTATTTCTAAATCTTTTGAGGAATTTCTAATTTTTTGATCTTCTTTTAGCATTTGACTCACTTTTTTACTTAATAATTCAATATTTTGTAATATATATGTTGATTCATTTGATTGATATTGTTCTATGACTTTATTATTAATATATTTATTATTATTCACTGTTTTTAAATCTCTTTCTTCATTATCATTTAATTTAATTTTCTTAAAAAAATAATTAATAATTTCAGGAATTTCTTTTAAACTAATTTTTAATCCAACTTCATAACTTCCTTGTTTAATTAATATTATTTTATCATTTTTTTGCATTTGTTCAATAATATATTCACCTTTCTTTGAATTTAAGATAACAAAATTTTGGAAAAACCGATTTTGAATTAATCTAACAGAACAATTTTTAAAAATAAAAGTAGAAATAATATAAATCATATAACCTTTTTTATTTTTTTCAACAGATTCTTTTAAAATATCAATATAATTTCTTTTTTTCAAAATACCAAAATGACAGTCAGATGTAGTAATAATAGAAACTTTTCTTTTATCAATAAGTTCATTTGAAGGAAAATCTCCAAAATATTGTCCTGTACAAAAACTTTGTAAATTAGCATATTCATATATATTTGCATTTATTGTCATAAAAGAAATATCACTTTTTTTTTTTAATATTGTACTATTCTCTTTTATTCTATAAGTTTGAAGCCTTTTAATATATAATTCACTTGTTAATATTTTCTCTTTTTTTTCTTCTTCTTCATTACTTTCATTATCAATTTCTTTCTGAAATGAATTTGATTTTCTTTTAGTTTCATTTAATATTTTTGTTTGTTTAATTGGTAAAGAATGATTCATTATTCTCATTGAAGAATTTATTTTATTTAAAATTACTTGAAAATTATGATCATCATTTTGTTTAGTTGATGGAGGATTATATATTATTTTACCCTCATTATCATAATTTACTATACCAAAAGATATTATTTTTTCTTTTTCTTCATCTTCAAAATATGAAAATAAAGTATTAATTTTGAATTTTTTTATAGGTTTTTTATCATCTTTTAATGCTTTTGTTATTTTACCAAATTCAACATCATCTTCAATTTCCATAGGATAAACTTCATAATTATCATTAATAACTTTATTTACAATTTCAATTTCATTATATCCAATTAACAAAGCTAAATATCTATAATATTCACTAATTAATATGTTTTTATTTTTCATTTTTAAAACTAAAACATCAACAGAACCTTTTAATATAATAAAAAAATATTTTCCTATATCTCCAATTTTCATAACTAATTCATTTTTTGGAAAATAAGTATAATTTAAATTTTTTGCTATTTTATAAAAAATATCATAAGATTTATCTCCATTCACTTTTAATATCATTTTATTTAAAGCTGGTAAATAAGTAAAATATTGTATTAAAGATTGAATTTCATTTTGTCCTCTAAAACTATTTATTTTTTTTAATATTTTTATAGTATTTAAAAATAATTCATCTAATTCACTTTTTTGATTCACTGTTGAAGGAAAAATAAAGTTATATTCATTTAATTTTTTTTTTGAGGGTTTTGATTTTCTTATTGGAGCCATAAATTTTCTAGGTGTATTTGACATTAAATCAAAATCATTTTCAAAGTTCATATTTTTTATATTTTATTACCAAAATTTAAAATTTTTAAACAAAAATAATATTTAAAATAATTTTAATATAAAAATCATTTTTTAATTATAGGTTTACCAACTTTAAGTAAATTATAAAATTTAGCTAAAGTATTTATCATCATATCTTTAGAAAATTTTTTTTCACTTTGTAAAAGATAAATTTTTCCTCCAACAGCGCATTTAATAGAAAAAGGTTCATTATTAACGGATTTAATTTCATAACCAATATTACCAGGATATTTAATATTATCTCTTATTTTTAAACAATATATTTTTTGTTCTTCATTTTTATTTTCAAAATTACAAATTAAAGCTGCTATAACTTTTGGAATACTACTTCTTCTTCTTTCTCCTGTTTTTCTTGTAAATAAAATATTATTCATTCCAGATTGAAAATAATCTTCTAATTTAAATGCTTTTATAAATGGATTTCCTGTTCTTGGAATTTCAACAAAAGAAAATTTTAAATTATTTCTTATATTTGATATTATTTGATAATTCATATTCTTTAAATTATCTTCTAATTGATATGTTGATATTATTTCTTTTGCAAATTTAATTTCTAAATTATTTAATTCTTCATATTGTTTCTGAATTTTTTGTAGATTATCTATTTTTTCTTTTAATTCTTTTAATACAGTATTCATTATAGTTTGAATTAAATTTATATGATTTTCAGAAGTTTTAATTAAATTTTTATATTTTTCTAATTCATCTTGTGGAATTGAAATTTTTGATAATTGTTCTGTAGTATGTGATTCATGTTCTTCAAGACAATGAGAACAAACATTTATATGACAATTTCTACAAAAACTAAAAAAACGTTTTTGATGTTTTGGACATATTGAATTTAAATCTTTTAATAATATTACTTGATGTGATTTTTCTTTTTCATGAGAGTTTTTACATTTTTCACAAATATAATTTTTACAATTTACACAATAATTTATTAGTGATAATATATCTTTATCTTTTTTTTGTGTTTTACATACACTACATGTAAATGATTGATTTTGATTTTTTAATTGATCTATAAAAGTTTTTAATGGTTTTTCCTCTTTATGATTATTTTGACAAATTGAAGTAACTAATATAATATTATTTTTTTCATTTAATTCTATAAATGGAATATAAGGACATTTTGAACATCTTAATATATCTTTTTTTGCTAAGAGTAATTTAACTGGGCAATTATTATTATTATTTTCAGACATTTTAATTTTTAAATAATAAATTATTTTTTTTAAATGAACATTTTAATTATAATTTTTAATATTTATTTTAATCTTTTCTTTCCCATAAATAAATCTTACCCTCAGTGACAGAGATAATAGAATATTTCCATTTATCTTCAAATTTTAATAAAACAAAATCTTTAAATATACATTCTGGAATACAAGATTCATAAATAGATTCCATTTTATTTTCTTTATTTTCATCAAATTCATAAATTCTAAAATACATATTATTATTTTCTTCTTCTAAAGTAACATATTTAGAATTCATATTTTTATAAATAGATAAAATGGATTGATGTGTTTGAATATTTTGTAAAAGTTCATGAGTTGGAATTTTTAAAATATAAATTCCTTTATTGGAAAATCCTGTAATTGCTAATAAATCACTTCTTCCAGTTTCTTTATCACAATTTCCAATAAATGAAAAAATATTAGTTCCAAAACCACCATAAACATTATCTAATTTAAATTCAATTTCTTTAGTATTTATATTCCAAAAATTAATATGTCCAGATGATAATCCAATAAGTTCTTTATCATTAACTTGTAAAACAGAATAAACATTACCTAATTCATTTTTTAAAGAAAATTCTTGACAAAATCTTTCTCTAAATTTAACATATTTCCAAATTATAATTCTTTTATCTTCAGAACAAGAAGCTAATCTTCCATCATCTAATTCAATTATCATATTTATTTTTGCTTTATGTTTAGATAAAGTTTCATCAATTAAATATTCTTCATCATTTAATATTTTTATTATTCTTACAACTTTTTCAGCACAAATTGCAATTCTATTATCTTTAAATTGTGTCATATATGATATTATTTCATAATTTAAATCCATTGAAAAAAATAGTTTATAATCTTCTGGTTTATATAATCTTAAATATCTATCTTCTCCATAAACTGCTAAAACTCCATTTTTTAATGCAGATATTATTTTAATTCCTTTTACTGGACTTTCAATTATTTTTGGTGATGAAATAAAACAATCTGATGGTAATGTTATTTCTTTATATTCTGGAATTTCTTCTTTTTTTTCTTTTTTTTCATTTGCTTTATTTTTTATATTTTTATTTTGAGTTTTTTGAGATGGTTTTTTTTCCATTAAAAATATTTTAATATTAATTTTTTAAAATTTTAATTTCAACTTTATAATAAAATATCTTAAATTAATTAATCCAATATAATTAAATATTAATATAATATTATCATCATAACTTTATAAAAATCATAATATGAATGAAATATAAATAATTAAAACGATTTACATGATAAAAAAGGTATTAACATCAAACATAATACACTAAAATAAGGATGATATAATTTAGAAATAAAAAAATGCTATATTTTCTCTTTTATAGCATTAAATATTTCTAAAGGACTTTTTTTTTCATAATATTTTGGATTAATATTATCGAATTTTTTCAAAATTTCTTCGTCATCTTCATCAAAAGGATTATCTTCTCCATTATTATTACCATTATTTAATTCTTTTCTTTTATCAAAAAAATTCTGAAAAAATTCATTATAAAATAAATCAGGATCATTTAAATTCATATAATTTCTTTCCATATTTTGATTAATAACATTTAATAAATTTTTTTTATTTCCACTTTTTTTTATAGTAGGAGCTTTAAAAGGATTTCCATTTTTTTCTTCTTCTTCACTATGTTTATCTATATTTTTACAAAAAGTGCTTTTTTTTATTAAATTATTATTTTGGTTTAATTTCGCAAAAGAAGTTTTTTTATTAATTATCTTAGAACTTTTTAAAGTTTTTGCTTTTAAAGAACTTTTATAATTATATTTCATTCCAGTTACTGTTTCTCTTACTTTCCTTTGTAAAATTGGACTTTTAGAATATTTATAATCACTTAATTCTTCTAAATTTTCATATTCACTATTTATTGAAAAAGATATTTCTGTCGAACAAATAGATAAATCTACTAAATTTGAATTTGATATAAATATTTTTCGTAAATTTTTTACTGTAGTCTCTTTATTTGTAATTGAATAATTTGAATGAGTAACAAAAGTTTCATGAGGATATATTTCATTATTTATTTCATTAGGTTTATAAGGTGTAGTATCTGTTGCTTTTGATAAAAAATTTTTTTCTAAAGAATTTTCTGAATATTGTTCTGAAAATTCTACTTTTTTTCTATTATCAGTAACTTTTAAAGTATTTTTTTCACTAATCAAACTAGATTCATTAGAATCTTTATTACTTTCTTCTTCTTCATCATCACTTTCACTATCATATTTTATAGTTTTAATTTTTAAGGTTTTATTATTAGTAATAAAAGAATTATCTAAATTAGTATTAGTTTCAACATCAAAATGAACTTCATTATTTTTTCCTTCTAAATTTTTAGAATCTTCATTTTGACTTTCTTCAATAGGTTCAATTGAATTAGATTCTTCAATAGTATTTAATTGACCAACATCTTTATTTTTTATTGTATTTTCTCTAACTAATTGATTATTATGATAATAATCTTTATCTTTATCTTCTTCTTCAATTGTAACATTTGTTAATGAAGGTATTGATTGTAATTCTGAAGCTTCTGGAATATCTGTTGTAAAAAATATTGCATTATTTCTTTCTTCCATATTTATATTATTTCCTTTTGAAAATATTTTTGCTACTTTTATCATTAATCTTTTCATTTGTTCCCAATTAAATAAAGATTTTTTATTAATATTCTTCCATATTTGAGAATAACTTTGTGATATTTCAAATGCATCTTCTTTATTTAAATAAAATAATTCTGCTTTTCTTGATTTTACTTTTACTCTTAACGGGGATCTTTTATTTAAAAACATTAATATATCACCAAAATGTTCATTTTTTTGTATAGATAATATTTTATAAAATTGAACATTTTCATCTTCATCATCTTTTTTTTCTTCTTCCTCTTCTTCGTTATCACTATTATATGAAATAACTTTTGTAAAAATTGTTTTACTTTTTTTTAAACCAGTTTTTGATGTTAAAATATCTTTAAAACCTCTAGTTTTAGCATTATCAATATCATTTTCTTCTCCTATTCTTAATGGTAAATCTAAAGAAAGTCTTCCTCTTTTTACAAAAATTATATCTTCTACAAAATCACCATCTTTTATTAAAACATCATTTCTTACTGCTAAAATTGGTCTAAAACTTAATATAACTCTAACTATAAAATCTATATTATCAAAATATTTAAAAAATACAAAATCCCTTATTATTGGTCTATACATTTCACATACTAATGCATTTTTTAATGTTACTGGGAGAGAATTTATTATCTCTTTTTTTTCTAATTTTTCACGATTTTTAAATTTAAATTTAAGATATCTATGAATTCTAGTATATAAATCTTCAGAAAAATCAGTAAATGAAATTTTTATATCTTCTAAAACTTCTACTTTTTCTCTATATAATTCACTTTTATCATTCATAACTTTAACATAATTACTTATAGCAGAAACTGCAAAAGAATAAGCAAAAATTCCAACAATTTCCATAACAAGACCAAAAATTTTTTCAACAAGAGTAATACAAGTTAAATCACCATAACCTACAGTAGTACATGTAGTTATTATATAATAAATTGCAATTAAATATAATTGATGAAAACTTTTATTTTCATAACCAAAATGAATAATCCATCCTGGATATTGACATTTACCTATAAATATAAAAGTACATGCTATTATGTGTAAACATGCAAAAAATATTATACATCCTGAATAAAGACCAAAATATTTATTAAAATGTTCATGTTGATTTAATTTATTTGATATATAATTTGATATTCTGTTATTAAAGAAAGCTTTTATTGCTTTGGGAACTTTTAATAAAAGTAAACAATAATATACATTATTTTGATATAAAGGTGCACTTAAATATCCTATATCTTTACATTTTGTATCAAATATTTGAAATATTAAATTAAAAGGAATAGCTGCAAAAAAATCTATAATAAAATAAGATTTTAAATACATTGATCCAATTTCTTTAAGATTAGTTTTTAAAATATCATCCAAAGTATAATAGGCAATATAAAAAGGTATAATAACATCAATTAAATAAGTAATATCAGTAATAATTTCTATAAAATTTACAATATTTATAAAAGAACCTTTTCTACAATGAATATCATTTAAACCTAAAAAAAAAGGAATATATATTAAATTAAAAATAGAAAATATAAAAACTAAAAAATCAATTACTTTTAAAAATCTAGAATCAGGATGAATATAAGTATAAGAAATAGTAATATCCTCTTCATCTAAAGAATCGTAAACATTACCCATTCTTTGAAGAACTCTTAATCTATCTTTATCAATTTTTTTTTCTTTTTCAGTTTCTGAATAAATATTATTTTTAGAATTATTTAAATCATTATTCATACTATCTTCATTATCTTTATCAAGTAAAAAACTTTTTTTTCCAAATTCTGCATTTATAGAACCAAAACCAATAATACTTTTTTTAAATTCTTTTTGTAAATCATTTAATTTAATAATACTTTCATGTTTCATATGAGTAATACTATAAATAGATACATTTTCATCAACATTATCATCAATATTATGCATTAAATGATGTTTTCTAGTTTTATTTTTAAAAATATTCGTTCTAGTAGTTTTAATATTAATATCTTCAAAAAAAGAAGGTTCTTCTAAAAAATTAAATAATTCATAATGCTTTTTTTTATTAGTATTAAATGAAGTTCCTTTCCTATGAATTTTATTAAACATACTATAATTACTATGATTACTTTTATTACTATGATTACTATGTGTAATAGTATGAAGAGTTAAATTGTATTTTATATTATTTTGATTTATAAATCTTTGTTTTAAAGGAGGATGTTTAGGTAATCTTTTTGGTGATACTGCTAAATATTTATGATGAAGATTTGTAAAAGAAATTGGTTTTTGATCTTTTAAATCTATTGATGTTAATAATTGTGATCCTTGTCCTAAATTACTAGTATTTGTTAAATTTGAGTCATCAATTTTTTCTTTTCTTATTGTTGAATTTGGAGATTGGAGCGGAGATTTTATATCTGATTTAAATGTTGTTTTTTTGTTAATTTGATTATTTGATTTTTTCCTTTTATGTATTACATCACTGTTCATTCTAACAAATTTGTTTGGACTTTTTTTCTCCGAAGGATAATCCATTTAATTTTTTTTGGAATTATTTTAATTATTATATTTCGAGCTTTGTTTGTGATTATTATTATTTTAAAAATAAATCAATTTATTTCACACTTTTATTTTTATATTTTTTAGACTATTTCTCCAATCATAACATGAATTTATAATATTGATTTTATAAATTGGAAATATGTTTTATACAATTGTTTTTAATTTAAAATTGAATTTTTTAATTTTGGAATAATTTAATTTAAAAAGTTATAAAATAATTACAAGATTGTAATTATATATAATAATTTAATAATTTAATATTCAAAACAAAAATTTTTTCAAAAAATTTAATCTAAAAAATTATTATAGTCAAATAATTCATCATCACTGTCATAAGTAATAATACCAACTTTTGGAATAATCTTTTTAGTAATATAATTATAAATATCATTAGTAACTTTTTCAGAAATAATTGAAGAAAGTGGATTAAATTCTTTATTATAATTTACTATAAATTTTTTTACAAAAGACATTATTTCAACATCTTTAAATATATATTCACATCCTATTTTTGAAAAATATGTTTCAAAAAATGTAATTTTCTTAGAAAATTTTTCAGTATTTAAAAATTCATTTTTTGTTTCTATTAACAAATCTTTTTTATTTACATTTTTTCTAAAATATAATTCAAGTAAATAAATTGCGAGAATAAATTTATCAGGTTTTTTTTTATTAATTTTTAAATCATGAAAAAATTTTTCACTTTTTTTTAAAAATAAAGTATTATCAATAATAAGTTTTTTTTCTCCGTTTTTTTCAGAAATAGATAAATTATTATAATAAAAACCTAAAATTCCACTATTATTAACACAATAAAAAGAAATATTTCTTCTTGTAAAATATTCTTCATAATAACATAAATTATTATAATCAGTAAAGCTTAAAATTGTAATTTTTAAGTCTCTTAAATTATTAAAATCAGAAACAATATTAATAGAAACAGTCGCTGTTAAAGAAATTAATTTATTATAAATAACTTTTAATCTTGATTTTCCTAAATCTTCCTTATTTAATAATATATTATTTGTGATATCTTTTTCTGATATTTTTTCTTTATCATATAAATAAATATTAAATCCTTTATTTATTAATATTCTTGCTATTTCTGTTATACAAGTATTTAAATTTATTAATAATATATAAGTTGAAGATATTTCTTGTTGAATTTTTTTGGATAAATTTGATTTATTTTTAAGAGAATTATCATCAATTTTAAATCTTTCATTTATTGACTTAAATTCTCTTTTCATAAATTTTAATTTTTTAATTATTTTTTCCAAATTGATAAAAAATTATTTATAATATAAAAATAATTTTCACAGAATTGAATTAGAAAAAATAAAAAAACAAATATTTAAAATATAAAAATTAAATTAATAAATAACTGTATAAATACGAACAAAAATAATCAAAAAATAAATAAATATATAAAAAAACAAATGAAACACTCAAAAGCAGATGACAAAGTAAAATTTAACAAAGAAACATTTATAACAAGAAGTCCAGGTTCAATAACAGATAAATGGACAAAAGTAAAAGAATTAGGAAGTGGATCATATGGAAAAGTATATCGTGTACAAAATAAAATAACAAAAGAAATGAGAGCATGTAAAGAATTATCAAAAAAAAAAATAGCAGATTTAGATAAATTTAATTTAGAAATATCAATAATGTCAAAATGTGATCATCCAAGTATAATAAAATTATATGAAATATATGAAGATAAAAGACATATATATTTAATAATGGAAGAATGTTTAGGAGGAGAATTATTTGATAGAATTTTATCAAGAATTGATTCAGGAAAAATGTATTCAGAAAAACAAGCTGCAAATATATTTAAACAATTAATGAGTGCAATATCATATTGTCATTCTCAGGGAATATGTCATAGAGATTTAAAGCCAGAAAATATATTATTTTTATCAAAAGACGAAAATTCCCCAATTAAAGTAATAGATTTTGGTTTAAGTAAAATATTTGGTGAAATAGCACCAATTAAAAATGATAAAAAGCAAAAAAAAAGAGATATGAATACAAGAGTAGGAACAGCATATTATGTAAGTCCCGAAGTATTAAATGGACAATATGATGAAAAATGTGATATTTGGTCAGCTGGAGTTATATTATATATTTTATTATGTGGAGATCCTCCTTTTAATGGTGAAAATGATAATGAAATTTATAGAGCAATTGCGAAAAAAAAATTTGATTTTCCTGATGAAGAATGGAAAAATATATCAAAAGATGCAAAAGATTTAATTTCTCATATGTTATGTGATCCTGATAAAAGATATACTGCAAAACAAGTTTTAGAACATCCTTGGGTTGTTAAAGAAGCTCCAAATGCTAAAGGAACTATAAATAATTTAAATATTAATACTCTTAAAAAATATACTGGAGAACATAAATTAAAAAAAGCTGTTTTAACTTATATTGCTTCTAGAATTGGTGATGAAGAAGTTAAATCTTTAAAAGAAATTTTTGAAAATTTAGATGCTAATAAAGATGGTACTTTAACTTTTGATGAAGTTAAAAATGGAATGGAAAAATTAAAAAGTAAAGGTGTTGATATGGATTTAGAAAATTTATTTAAAAGTATTGATACTGATAGTTCTGGAAGAATAGATTATACTGAATTTTTAGCTGCTATGATTGATCAAAAAGAATTTTTAAGACAAGAAAGATTAAATGAAGCTTTTATGATGTTAGATAAAAAAGGAACTGGAAAAATTAGTAAAGAAGAACTTAAAAAAGCTTTAAAACTTGATAATGTTAGTGAAGCTACTCTTGAACAATATATTAAAAAATATGATTTAAATGGAGATGGTACTATTGATTATAATGAATTTTTAAATATGATGGGAAGTATGAAATAAACATTTTTTTTTTTATTTTAATAAGATATATTAATTTAGTATTTTTAAAGAATTTTGGTTTCTGGTTTTTAAATGATTTTAAATATTTATTTTATTTATTGTTTATAGTTATATTTTTTATTATATTTTTTATTTATTGGGACAAATTTAAGAAAAATCAGTATAAATTGAGAAAATTTTTATAAAAAATAACTTATATCATTTAATGGAATTGGGGAATAATCATTTTGATGAAAAAGAAGAAATCAAAAAGCAAATTTTATGTCGTTTAAATTTTATGGAAAAGGAAGAGATTATAAATTTATTCTGGAATTTGCAAACTATGAAAAATATAAAAAAGCAAAATGAAACTAATAGTATTTCAAAATTACAAGATTCCAAATCAAAATTAAGAGGAAGAAAGAGAAGAAGACAATATGAAGATGATTTTCAAAAAAATAAAAAAATAGAAAATTAAATAAATAAATATTATATAATATAAAATTAAAAAATATATCAATTTTTTTCCTTATTTAAAAATGTTCTAAATATAATATTTCTTTATCTCATAAAATCAATTAATTCAGATTTAAAATCAAATTATAAGAGAAGAAGATCCATTAATTTTCTAATATATAGAAAAAAGTTTTAAATTACAATAAAAATAGAAATTCAAATAGAAAATCGAATTCAAACAATATAAAAATATTTTAAATTAGATGATTTCAATCTATAATCAGTATCAAAAAAAATGAAAATTAAAAAAAATTTATTATTATATGTTTTTGAAAATGGAATTCCATCAACTGATAAACATTTAATTTGGAAAAAATAAAAAATATTTTTTCATAGATTCATTTAGACTTTTACTATTTGATAAAATAAATATTAGAGGAAAGAATTCATGAGTTGAAGAATTTCAATTAAAACATTTCATATGAAAAAAGTAGTTGTATTTTTATTATAATTAAAATCAAATCAATTCATAGAGGATTATGATTTGACTATAACAATAAATAATGATAAAAAAGAATAAATGTATTTAAGCTAATATCCTAATGAAAGTGATGGAAAAAATAATTATTTTTCAAAT
The DNA here is from genome assembly GCA_023805745.1 of Isotricha sp. YL-2021b. NCBI lineage: Eukaryota > Ciliophora > Litostomatea > Vestibuliferida > Isotrichidae > Isotricha > Isotricha sp. YL-2021b. The sequence goes on along the minus strand of JAJJKW010000215.1, from coordinate 8,296 downwards.
AAACAAAAAAAAGGAAATTAGATTTGAAAGTTTTTGAATATTGTATTTTTTAAAAAATCAAAATTGATAAAGAAATTTCAATTTCTTTTGATTTTGAAAAAAAATTATTATTGATAAAAAATTATTTCAAAAATCCTTATGTTGTATGATAGAAAGAAAACTTCTATTAATTATTATTATTGGTGTGAAGAAAAGATAAGAGAAAACTATTAATATGATTATAAACATTTTTTTAATAAAAAAATAAGAAATTATTATTTTTAATTGGTTTTATACTTAAAATATATATAAAATAAATTTTTTTGAAAGATTTTTTTTTAAAAATAAGAAAATTAATAGATTATTTGATAGTGAAGGATAAAATTTCTTAAATTTATTTTAGGAATAATTATTATTTTGCTTTTTTTTTTATTGATATCTTTTTTAAAAATAGAACTAAAAAAGAAAAATAAAAATTAATTGAGAATGAAAAATATTAACTATCATAAACATTTAATAATTAATTTCTATTAATTTTATCAAAATAATCTTCTTTTTTAATATATTATATTATTTAAAATTTTTGTCCAAAATTTTTAAAATTTTTCTCTCATAATCAAAAAAAATCATTTCAAAAATTTATAATTATAATATTTATATGAATAAATAATTATTTAATTAAATTTTTTATTAGGAATAAATTGATATTTAACACTTTAATGTGAAGAGGAAAAATATAAATTTATGATTGAATCTACGACAGATATTCTTTTTGGTCAAATAGATAAAATTTTTAAAGTAATTGAAAATAATCAAGATAGTCAAGAAATTGTGAAAATTGCTTTTGAAACTTTAAGTAATAAATGCTTGGAAAATCCAGTTTTTATTTTTCCGGTTTTAAATAATATCTTATCTTCTATTTCTAAAGGTTCTCTTAAGTTAATTGAAGATGGTAGTATAATTTTTTCAAGTTTTTTTGAGGAATTTTCAAATTTGACAATTGAAAAAATTTTATATGATGAATTCTTTAGAAATCAAATCGCTGATATTTGTAAAAATTCTTTAAATTCAGATAATAATTTTTTCACCATTAATCCAAAAAATTTAATAATTCAAAAAATTGAAAAAAAAAAATATTTAAATTATAACTTGTTTAATGAAGGATTAGATATTAATCAAATAGAATCATTATTAGCAAAAGAAAAAAATGAACTTTCTAATTTAAATAGTGATTTTTCATTAAATAAAATGGATATGAACCTTTTATTTGGAAATAATGAAGAATTAAAAAAAGAAGTTGAAATGGGAATAGTAAAATCTAAAAATGAAAGTGTTGTTGATGAAGAAAATGAAAATGAAAAATTAATAAAAATTGATGATTTATTTAATGAAAATTATCAATTTTTTGATTTAGAAAAAGATACTTCTTTAAATTCATATATTGAAAAATTAAAAAATAATCAAAATAAAATAAGAAAAATAGAAGAAAAATCAAATCAAAAAATTTATTATTTCCATTTAAATTTATTTCTCTCAATTTTAGAAGAAATTTTAAGAATGACTCATATGCCTTTTTCAACACAAAGAATATGTTCAAGTACAATATTACATATTTTACAAAATTATTTTCATAAAATATTATATTCTTTTAATCTTATAGAAGTTATTATTACGTCAGATTCCATTGAAAAAATTACAGTTTCACATGAATTTATTAAATCAAATAAATTTATTGAAATTCTTCAAAGTGATTTTGTTACCCAATTAATTTTTAATAGTATTATTGATAAAGTTGTTGATTATAGTAATGAGGATTATATTTGTTTAAATAAAGAAATTAATATTCAATTAGCAGTTAATATTTTAAAAGATAATTTTAATGAAATTGTAGTTAATGAATTAAGTAACAAACTCATGAATTTAATGAATATTTTATATGATAATCATAATGATTGGCAGCCTTTATTTGCTATTTTAACATTTTACAAATTTTTATTTCTAAATGAAATTTATATTGATGATAAAAAAAATTTATTTGATTCTCTTTTTAAAATTCTTCATTCAAATTATGAAGATATTATCACTTTAATAATTCAAATTCTTGATAAAATTTTAGAAGCAAATTCTAAAAATATGTTTCTTTCAATGGAACAAGTTTCAAAAATGTTTGTTCAATTTATTAAATTAATCAAAAAATATGATGATATTGGAAGTGGAGTTAAATATTATTTTAATTGTTTATATAATTTTATAGCATATTATTTCAATTATGAAAATGGTAAAAATAAAGATGAAATATTTAAACAACTTATAAATTTAATGGATAATAATTTTATAGTTCATTCTTTAAATAAACAATTAAGTGTTAGAGTTAAATATTATGAAGTTATTAATAATTTATTTTTAGGAGGATTTAAATTTACAAAAGATTTTTTAGAAAAAAATATATTACTTGCTTTTCAAGGTTTATGTATAGAAGAAGATAAAAATATTTTAAAAATTCAACAAACATTTTTGAAAACTATTCTTTTAAAAAAATCATCAAATGATATTAATTGTCTTCAAATATTAATTGATAATTCTCAAATTATATTTCAAATCTTATTAACTGTTAATTACACAAATTTAAACAATTTTTATATTCCAAATATTATTGATAGTGATGGAAATTCTAATAAAAATGAACTTGAAAATTTATATCGTTCATTCTTTGTTAATAATATTCAAACTGAAATTATTCAAAAAAAGAATGAAAGGAAATATTATTATACTATTCCTTTATTATCATTAATCTTGAAAAATGATTATGATTTTATACAAGAAATTTGTAAGAATTTAGCAATTTATTTCCCAATAACAACAATAGATAATTTATTATTAAATCAGAATCTTTTATTTTTACTAAAAGTCTATTTTTATTATTTAGAAAACATTGAACAAGAAGAAGAAAAAATGTTAATATTAAGAAATGAAATTATACAAAGTTTATCAGAAAGTTCAAATTTAAATGATATGCAAATAGAAATTTTAGATGTAAATTTAAGAAATAATTTAATTGGTCATTTTCATAATTTTTATGCTTTTATTTACCAACAAAATCCAAACAATCAAGATTTTAGTTTAATAATAAATACATTAAATCAACATGCTATTTTAGATTTAAAATTTATTAATGAAAGTATTAAAAAAATATTTGAAACAGTTAAATCAACAAATGATGAAAAAAGCATAAAAATATGTTATAATTATATTAAAACAATTAAAGATAATATTCTAATGATAGAGAATATGTTAGGCATTCCTTTATTAAGACAAAAAATTAGAGCATATGCTTCTGCATGTTTATTTATTCATTCAAATTATAATAATACAAAATGTGCAAAAATTTCAAATATAACAAATTCATTTTTAAATTGTTTAAAATTGAATATAAAAGAAAATTCAATTTTTATTAAATATATTTTACAACTCATTCAAAGTCTTGAAAATAAAAATACAATTAGTAAAATAATTTCTATTTTTATGGAAAATTCTTTACAATATTTTGAAGATTTTGTAAAAAACAAAAAAGAAAATGAACAAATAGAAAATTTCAAATTTTTACCAATTAAATATTTTATAAATGAATATATAAAAGAGAATAAATTAGAAGAAATAAAAATATTAATTCAAAATTATATAAATGGAATAACTGAAAATAAAAATAGAAAAATTTTAGTATTATTATTTTTATTAACACCCATAAAAAATCAAATTCAGTGTTATGATTTTGAAGAATTTAAAAAAATTTTAATATCTCCAGATTTTAATGAAGAAGGTGTTGAAATAACAGGAAGTATTATAATGAAAGGAAATAATATATTTTATAATTATTCAGACAAAAATATGCTTCAATATTTATTCTGTACATTAAGTGAAGAACATATTCTTTTTTTTAATATTATAAATTCAGTTTTGAAAAATGAAAAAATAAAAACAAATTCAATTGATTTTATATTTACAATATTACATTATATAAACCATAAAAATGAAACAATAAGAAAATATGCAATAACTATTTTTTCAGAACAAATGAAAATAATATCATTATTAAAATTTGGAAATAATTATGACCAATTATCAAAAACAGCAACGAATGCAAAATCTTTAGATTTCATATCAAAAATATTTTCTCAAAATATTTATGATATAAAAAACTTAAAAATAAATTTAAAATTAACTTTAAGAACATATCAATTAATAGGGATAAATTGGTTATTATTTTTAGGAGATTATGGATTAGGATTAGCATTATGTGATGATATGGGATTAGGAAAAACAATACAAACTTTAGTTTGTATAGCTCATGCTACTTTAAATTATGGTTCTCAAAGTAAAAAATTACCATCTAGTTTAATAATATGTCCAACAACATTAATATTAAATTGGATATTAGAAAGTAAAAAATTTTTTGATGAAAATGATTTAATTTTACAAGCAATTAATAGTCCAGATGATATAAAACAAAATAAAAGTAAAAAAAAAAATAGTAAAGAACCTATTATAGTATATATTACATCTTATGAAAAAGCAAGAGAAAATACTGATGAAATTTTTACTTCAAGAGAATTTTTTTATTTAGTTTTAGATGAAGCTCATATAATAAAAAATCCAAAAACAAAAATGTATCAAAGTATAAGAAAAATTAAAAGTGAAAGAAGAATAATTTTAACAGGTACTCCAATTCAAAATAATGTAATGGAATTATGGTCTTTATTTGATTTTTTAATGCCAGGATTTTTAGGAAATGAAAATGATTTTGAAATTAAATATAATAAGAAAATACATAATAATATTAAAAAATTAAATTTAGAAGAAAAATTACAAGAAAATATTTTTAAAACTTCTTTAACGGAAATTAGAAAAAGAATAAAACCTTTTATTTTAAGAAGATTAAAAATTGATGTTTTAAAAGAACTTCCAGAAAAAACTATAAGTGATTATACTTGTGATATGACAGTTGAACAAAGAGAATTATATGAAAAATATAATAAAATATATTCAGACCCTAAAAATAATAAAAATAATTCTTTAGGTTTAATTGATAAATTAAGAAAAATTTGTAATCATCCTTCAATTCTTTTAAAAGAAGATGGAAATAATAAAGAATGTAAAACAAAAGATTATATTTTAACAAAAAGTGGAAAATTTAATGCATTAGAAGTATTATTAACAAGTTTAGGATTTGAACCCTCAAATAATAAAAATCAAAAAAACACATTTTCAACATATGAAAATAAAGTATTAATATTTACTCAATTTAAGCAAATGTGTTCATATTTAGAAACATTTTTAAAAGAAAAATTTTCAACAATAAATTTTTTAACATTAACAGGAGATATAAAAGCAAAGGATAGAACATTATTAGTAGAAAAATTTAATAAAGATCCTTCAATAAATTTAATGTTATTAACAACAAATATAGGAGGATTAGGAATAAATTTAACAAGTGCAAATATAGTTATTATGTATGATCATAATTGGAATCCTGTTAAAGATATGCAAGCAATTGATAGAGCTCATAGAATAGGACAAAAAAAATCTGTTTTTGTTTATAGATTAATTACTGTTAATTCTATTGAAGAACAATTAATTTCTTTACAAACTTTTAAAAAATATATTGCTAATAATTTAGTGGAAAATTCTGGAGTGAGTGATATGAAAGTTAATACTAATAGTATTATGGAAAGTTTTGAAGCATTTTCTAGTGATAAAAATAATAATAATAATAATAATAATAAAAAAAAAGCAAATAAAAAAATGAGCAAAATGGAAGAAATTAGTTTAGTTAATGAAGATGATGAAAAAAGGGAAATATTGGAAATTGAATATTTGAAACAATTAATAAAAAAATAAATTTTTTTATTTTAAATTTAGATGATATTTTTATTTTTTATTAAAAAATATTATGTTTTTTTAAAGGTTTTTCTCTTTTATAAATTTTTCATAATTTTCTCCCAATTTTTCTCTTTTTAAACCATATATATTTTTTAATAAATAGTTTTTTAAAGATTTTGCAATTTCATATATTGTAGTATTTTTTTTTAATTTTTTTACTTTATTATTATTATCATTATTATTATTATTATTATTATTATCATTATCATTATTATTATTATTATTATTATTATCATTATCATTATTATTATTATTATTATTATTATTATTATTATTATTATCATTATCATTATTATTATTATTTCCATTATTATTATTATTATTCTCTCCTAAATGTGGAAATTGTATTTTATTCAATTTCTCTGGAAACTCGATTATACCATTAAGAAATTTTATAAAATTTTGATAATTTATTCCTTTAATTAAAAAGTCTTTAAATTGTTTTATCTTTTTAAATCGGGTTAATTTTTTAAAAGAATTAAGATAAAAAATATAAATATTTTCATCAACTTGGCCGAAATATCCAATATAATTTGAAGGGACAACTAAATATACTAAAAGATCTTTTTTATTAATCTGAAAAAGATAATTAATAATAGAAAATAGTTCATTTTCATCATAATTAAAAATAACAGGTTTTGCTTTTTGCATTTTTTTATAAATTTCATAAATCTTAGTATTTCTTTTATCTTTATATTCATTATTTAATTTTTTACATTGATAAAAAACTTCTTTAGGCAATTCTGTTGATTCTCCTAAAAATTGTTCGATTAATTGATATGTTATGCTATAAACTTTAACTCCAATTTTATTAATTTGATTAGTTTCTTCATTAAGATTCATATTTATAAAAAGATTATTATTCAATAATTAAAATAAATTAAAAAGTTTGATTTTTTCATCAATAAAAATATATTATTTTATTCAGAAATTAAGAAAGGAATTCATCGAAGTATCTTGCTTCCTAGAGGGTTCAATTCTAGGAACAAAAGATCAACTTATTACTTGGAATTCATCATATAGAATTAAATTTAAAAAAAAACAGAAAAAAACCCTTCTATGAAAAAATTTATGGTTAAAAAAAATAAAAATATAACATAAATAAATAAAAAAATAAAATAAATTAAAATAAAATAAAATAATATCAAATAAACAAAAATTCAAACAAAAAAAACTCAAAAAAAATCTTAAAAAAAAAATTATTTCAAACAAACAATTTTTTTTAAATTAAAAATTAATTTTAAAGTTTATTAAAAGCAACAATATCAACAGATTGAATTTCTTCTTCCCATCCTTGTAATTCATCAATAATATCATCAATAGAAACAGTTTCATCTTCAACAATTAATCCCATAACAATTTTTTTAACTCCAAAAGCTACTTCTTCTAATTTATATTCTTGTTTCCAAACAAGACCATCTCTTTTAATATTAGTTTGAATTTTATGAGCTAAAGCATCTAAATCTTGTTCTGGATCAAAAACTTTAACATCAATTAAAATAAAAGATTTTTGAACTTCTGCAGGTTTTTTTTCTTTTTTTCCTCCTTTATTTTTTTCTTTTAATTTAGCTAAATTTGCTTTATCTTCTTCAGTTTCTTCTGCAAAAGGATCAAAATCATCATCATCTTCTTCTTTTGTTTCTTCTTTTTTTTTTTCTTTTTTTCCTCCTTTTTCTTTTTTTTCCCCTTTTTCTTTTTTTTCCCCTTTTTCTTTTTTTTCTTTTTTTTTCCATGATTTTACTACTTCATCTTCAAATAATGTCATTAATGAATACCATGACCATACATTAGGATTTTTTTCTTGATCTGGAATAAATTTTGCATTTTGAAATAATTCAAAATTTTCAGCATCTTCTTCTGAAGGATTTCCCCCTTTTAAAAATAAATTGTCTTTTAATTTTCCTTCTAATGCTGTTAAGGTTTCTTCTTTTATTTCTGTCATTTTTTTTTTTTTTTATATTAAATGGTTATTTTTTTTAAAGGAAGATATTTATACATTTAGATAATTAATAATTATTTATTTTTTTTTTTAATTTTTTTATTATTAAAAATTTTTTTTTTTTGGGATTTAGTTTTTATTATTTTTTTTAATTATTTTATTTTTTGATTGTTGTTTTTTTGAAGGTTGGATTTTATTTTTTTTAATTTTATTCTTAAATAAATATTTAATAACTTAAATGAAGAATAAGAAAAAATTGTTTTTAATAAAAAAAAAATATTAATAAAAAAATTTAGGATATAATTAACTTTATAATATCCAAAATAAAAATATAAAAAATGGGTCTTGGACCATCGAAAGATAAAATAAAGAAAATTATTAGAGAAATCATGTAATGAGAATAAGAATTTATCAGAACAGACGAAATTAAAAATAGAATAT
>JAJJKW010000425.1:0-30242 GCA_023805745.1 Isotricha sp. YL-2021b | reverse complement strand
AATCCCCAATCCCCAATCCCCAATCCCCATATTCACTATTAATATAATTGTGATTTTCATTTTGAAAAAAAAATTTAATTAAAAGAAAAATATATTCTATTAATTATTATAAAATTATTAATTAAATGTAAAAAAAGTTTTGAATATAAACATAATATTTGAACATATTTAGACAAAAAATGAAAAAAATAATATAAAAATGTTAATATATAATTCATTAAATCAAAAATTGATTGTTTAAATAAAAAAAAATAAAAAATTTATAAAGATATTATTAAATAATAATGGAAACATTTAAACCTTATTGTTGAATAATATGGATAAGGGGATATCATACTAGAACAATAAAATGATACTCATTAGAACTGAAAATTATAGTACATTTTATTAAAATAATATTATTTTCAATAATATTTTTTTTCCTTTTAAATTTAGATTTTTATAAAATAAATAAAAAATTTAAAATATTTTTCTTAGATTTTTTGTCTTATCAATAATTAAAAATTTTTTTTAAATTTTTTTTCTTATTTTTATAATTTAAATACTTTTACAATAATTAAAACTTATGATTATAAAATTTTCATTATTAACACAAACCCTTTTTATTTTAAATCTTTTTTATAAAATGACAGTATATTTTATAAATATTATATCATTATAAAGATAATATAATTAGTTTTTTAATAATATTTATTATATCATTATAAAGATAATATAATTAGTTTTTTGATAATATTTATTATATCATCTTTAAATTGTTTTAATATTTCGGTGAATTAAAAATACCTTTAAGTTTAATTAATTCCAAATCATATTGTTCATTATTATTATTATCATATATTTGAGAATTATTTTTATTATTATTATTATCCCTTTGTTCATTCATATTCTGGTTAACATTTTGAAAAAAGAAATTAGGATTATTTAAATAAATAAATGAAGGATTAATAATATTTGTAAAGTTATTGAAATTGTTATTTCTATTAAAAATTCCTTCTGCTTTTGCTTGTAAAATATTTTCGTTTTTAGATCTTAGCTCATTTTTTCCATGAGCAAAAGTACATAAAGAGCCATATTTACATGTATGATCTTTTTCCCAAAATTTACATTTGACAATTTTATAATTTTCAAGAATATTTCCTTTTTTTCTATTATCATTTAAATTATTTGGTTGTCTTAATTCAATTAATCCATGAGCAAATTGACATTTATTTCCTAAATTACATCCTTTTGGACTATTAAAATGTTTGCATAAAACTGTTTTATATTTTGATTGATTTGTTATTGGAATCTAATTATAGGATAAATATTAAAAAAGACACAATTATTACCTTTTTATTTGGAAAACTCATTTTTTTTCTTTTTTATCAAAAAATTCAATATATTTATCTGAAAATTATAATTAAAAACCCTTAAAAATAAAAATTAAAAAATTTCTTTTAAATAATTTTAATAAAATAAGAAAAATAAATTAAAAAAGAAATATTTAAACAGTTAAATTTCCTACAATATTACTTAATCTTCTTGAATTTTTAGTTTCTTCTCTAATTAATTCAAGCATTTTTTTATCACATTGAGTAATTAATTTTTTTTCTTTATTTAAAACACAAACTTCTCTAGTACAACCTCTCGAAACTAAACCTCCATAAATTAATATTAAATCATTATTAATTTCAGCAATATTTAAATAAGTTTTAAAATCAAATCCACTTTTATTATTATAATCTAATTTAATCCATCCTTTTTTAATATCTTTTAAATCTAAATATTCAATATCATTACTATAATTACTATCAGTAATAAGTCCAGAATGTCCAAAAAAAGAATACATAATTCCTCTTGGTTTATCAAATTGAAAAATAATATTTGCTCTTGGAGAATTTAAATTAGGTAAATTTAACCATCTATTCATAACTGGATCAAATATTTCAACAGAAGAACAATTTTCTCCTCCAATTACCATTATAGTTTCAAAAACATCACAATATATCATTGTATGATATGCTCTTGCATCGTTTAAATCCATTATTCTTTTTAATTTATTATTTATTCTATCATATATTAATACATTTTTATATATTTGAGTTTCATCTTCTCCTCCTGTTATATATAATTTATCTCCTATTAATAATGAACGACATCCTATTGGAAATTTAGTATATCCTATTGGATTTCTTGTTAATTCTATATAATTTTTTATTATTTGACGATTTTTTCTATAATAAAACATTATTATATTTGTATTCTCTATTGCTTTTCCATAATCTTTTGGAGAATCGTCATCATCATCATTTTTTTTTATCATTAAATCTGCATGAGAACTTTGAAGTTCTTTTGTTTCTTGTTTAAAATTTTTTTCATAACATTCTAAACATAAATATGCAAAATATTTTTCTAGTAAATCATTATTTAATGTTACTTCGTCTTTATTGTTAAATTTTGCTTTTAATAATACTAATTCCATTTTATTTGCTCGAGAATTTTTTAAGGAAGATTTTCTATTTGAAAATAATATATCATCAGGATCTTTTTTATTTGTATTATTTTCAAATTGATATATATAATTTTCTATATCTTTTAAATCTCCATATTTATTTACACTATCATAAACACTTTTTTTAAAAGATTCAAATAATATATTATATTGATTCATTCTTTTATTTATTTCATCAAAATTTTCTTTATTTAAATTTTCTATTGATAATTTTATTGGATATATTGGAGATGATTCATCTATTATTTGTTTGACATTTATATTATCTACATTTTCATAATCTTCTTTTGATAAATTATATTCTCCAAAAAATAAATTTTCAACATTATTTAATAATCTTATTATATATTCATTTTGATTTTTTTTGTATTCTTCAATTTTTGATACAATTGATTTTATTTCATAATCTATTTCTTTTCCTTTTAAATCAACTAAATTTAATAATTCATAATGAATTAAAAATAAACTTGAAGTATAATCTGTATTTATAACTTGTTTATTTTGTTTATTTATTTTTGAATTTTTTTTTGAAGGATTTCTTTGAGAATTATTTTTACTTGGAGTCTGAAAATCTATTTTTTGAACAGAACCATTTTGTATTATTTCATTATTTTCAATATTAAAAAATTTTTTATTTTTTAATAAATAATTCTTTAAATCAGTTTTACTTTTATCAATTTTATTTTTTAATCCTGATATTGTTTTTCCGAAATTTTCAAACATATTTTTCATTTCTTTAACTTTTATATTCTTTAATTTTTCTATTTGATTTTTTATTTTTTTTATCATATTTTCAATTTGATTAACTAATTCATTTTCAACAATTTGATAATTAGTAAATAAATCATTTCTATCAATTTTTTCTTTTAATTTATTATATGTATCTTCTATATTTTTTTCTGTTAAAATATATTTTGATTTTTGAATTAAAATATGATTTTTATGTTCTTCTAATGTACATTCTGGACAACAAGAAATTTTACATGGTATACAATACATTACATTTTCATTATTATCTTTACAATTTTTATCTTGATTTTTTAAACCTATTCTTAAATGCTGAAATATATCAATTTTTTTTGAATATTGACTTTTATTATTTAAATTTGTTTGATAAATATTTGAATTTTCATCCATAAAAAAAATAATAATTTTAAATAATTGTAATTAAATAAATTAATTATATTCTATTGATAATTAATAAAATATTAAAAAAAAAAAAAAGTGAAAAGAATATATTAATGAATTTATCTTTTATATCTATATCTTTTAAATTTAAAATATAATTTTAAAATAAATTTATCAAAAATATTTTTAAAAGCAGCTTTTTCAGTCATATCCCATTCTCTATTAACAATTTTAAAAGCAATATCTTCATAAGGAGCTCCCGCATGAAATCTAAGAATACACATATCTAAAGCATCTCCTCTTTCTAAATAATAAGTAGGAGTTTTAGTTTTATCAATTAAACTAGGATAATATATATTAAATTTATATCCTTGAATAATTTTTGGAGGAGGATTATCTATATTATAATGAACTTGATTATATTTATTCCATTCATATCCTACTCTTACTCTATTTGAATATCTTGGTTTTATTGGAGTATATTTTTCAGACCAATCATATGTTAAATTTAATGGAACTGTTTCATTAAATATATTTTCATTTTCACCAAATTCATCTAATTCAATATTTGTGTTTTTTTCATCTGGAAAAAAATTATGGAAATTCTCTTCTTCTATATAAAATCTACTTTCTTTTAAATTTAAATTTGTTGTTTTTATTATTTTTTCTTCTGGATTATTATTATTAATATTAATAGTATTATTATTATTATTATTTGTTTTTTCTTTATCTTTTTGAGGAATTATTCCTGATATTTTTTGTATATATTCATCTAATTCTTCATCTGAATTTAATTCTTTTTCATTTATTTTTTCTTCTTTTTTCTCTTTTATTTCTTTTTTTTTCTGAATTAATAAATTCTCTTTTTCATTATTATTTGTTTTCTTTCCTATTAATTTATTATCTGTTTTTGATTTATTATTTACATTCTCTCTATTTAAATTATCAAAGTTTATTGAATTTTTTCCAATTTCTTGATTTTGATATTTTATTAAAAATTCTTTATACATATTATCTAAAATTATTTTACTTTTATTTATTGATAATAATTTTAGAACATCATTCCAAAATTTAATTTCTTCATTTTTAAATTCATTTTTTAAATTTTCATGTATTTCTTTTTCAAGATTATCTAATTCTTCTTTTGTTTTATAATTATCTAATACACTTTTAATTTCTTCATTTTTTATTAAATGAATATCTTCTTCTTTTACAAAACTTTCACAAATTATACAAATACAATCCCAAAATTTTTTTTCATTTTCTTTTTCATTTGATTCATTTATTTTTTTTTGAAATTGAATATCTTTATATAAATCATTTAAATTCTCAGTTGACAAATTTTCAAATATTTTATAAGGTTTTTGATAAATAATATTATCATAAAAATTTTTAGGAATTTTATTTTGTCCTTCATAAATATATAAAGTATTTACTAAAAAATCAATTGGTTTTTCTCTTCCTAATTGAATTCTTATTTCACTTCTTAATTTTTCTTGATTAATAAAAAATATTTTATCTTTATCTTTAATATCTTCTATATTTTTATCAATTTTTGGTAAAGTTAATCTTTTTGATTCTCTTTCACTTCTTAATTTTTTTAATTCTTCAATTTCACTAGCACAATTTTTTATTTTTAATAAAATAGTTTTTTCATCATAAAGAAAAGTAGGATTAATTCCTTGTGATAAATATTTTTTATTTTTTAAATCCCAAATAAAAGGTTGACTTAAATTTGGATCTCCAAAAGGATTATTTTCATCAGTATAACCATATAAAGTTTTTATTAAAATACTAGTTTTTTTTCTAATTGAATCCTCATTCTCCTCTTCATCCATAATTAATTATAATAATAATAAAAATATATATAAATAAAATAATAATAATAATATTATAATTTAATTATGTTGATGTTCATTTTTATAAATTTGCTTTTTTGTATAATTATTTCTACAAATTGGACATCTTTTAATATAATAAGGATCAAATCTTTCAAAAGCATCTAAACAATTTTTATGAAAACAATGAGAACAATCTAAAATATAAACTGGTTTATTTCCAAAATTACATAAACAAATTGCACATTCATTATTATCTCTTTTTTCCATTTTATCTATTATTCCATTCCAATCTGGTTGTTTTTTTTCCATTTCTTTTTTTTGTTTTTCTATTAAAGCTTTATTTTTATTTTCCAATCTTATTAATTCTTCATTTTCTTTACATACTTCTTTAAATAATTCTTCATTATATTTATTTTGTTCTTCAATATATTTTGTCATTTTATCAGTTAAATCTCTTATTCTCCAATAAGAATAAAGAGAATTTAATCTTTTACTTTTAAAACGATTATTTTTAAAAATTCTTTTATATAATATAAATCTAGTAACATGACCTCTAATATATTTTTGTAATAATAAAACAGATTTATTAACATAATATTCTTTATCTTTAATATAAGTTTTACATTCATATCTTTCACATCTACATAAAGGACATTTTGAAACAGAAGAAAATTTTTCAAAATTTTGAAGACAAACTTTATGAAATACATGAGAACAAGATAATATTACACTTTCTCTACTTGCTAATTTATCTAAACAAATTGGACATTCTCCTTTATAATCTTCTCTTTTTATTGTTTTTTCTTCTACTTTTTTCCATTGATTTAATGATAATGGAAAATTTTGTATTTTTTGTACTCCTACTTTTTCAGCAAATGTTAAATTTGATAAAAATTTCCTATTTCTTTTCATTATTTCTTCTTCTGTGTTTTTCTTTAATAAATATTGATCTACCATATTTGTTTTTTCATCCTTTTTTGTATTTAATTTTATTTTTTTGTGAAATGGAGTTCTTCTTCTATTTATATTTATTCCAAATTTATGATTTATTTGGTCTTGAAATGCTGCTGCGTTTAATACTATGTTATTTGGATCAAATTTTTTATTTTTTAATGAATTCATTTGAAATTTTAAAAGCTTCTTTTCAAATTCATAAGTTTTCATAGATAAATTTAAATAATTAATTAAAATTAAAATTAAAGTATTTATTTTTATTTAAATTTAAGTAATAAAAAATACCATTAAGATACTATGTATATATTTTTTGTTTTAGTTTTTTTGTACATTTTTCATTAATATTATACTTATTTTATAATTTTTTGATTATCAATTGTTTAGAATAAGCATTAGATAGAATATCTTCAATATCTAATATTTCTTTTATTACTATATCATACATTTTTGTATTTTATTCTTCATATTTTCATATTTTTATTTTAATCCTAATAATCTAAAAAACTATCTAAATCTGATATAATGATATGGTAATTTAATCTTTTATTATTATTTCTATATAGTACTTTTAATAATTTCTTAATATTAGGTATCGGTTCTTTATTTATTCTATTAATTCATGATTTTTGATCTATAAATGCTAGAAAAAAATAATGTAAATTTATGAAAATAAATAAAAATTAACATTATTAATTTAATATTAAAATATACCATTTTTTTTCAATGCCATTATTTAATTTTATTTTATTATCCTAGAAGAAAAAATATAATTTATGAAATGAACCCAATACAAAAAAAATATTAATAAAATTAATAATTATTAATTATTAATTTCATTCCAATCAATTCAATCCTAATTATAATAAAAATTTAAAAAATTTATTGCTTTACTTTTTTGTTAATAACAATATCCAGACAATAATAAAATATAGAAAATGAGTGAATTACGAGAAGTATACATACATATGCTTTCATCAATAGATGGAATGGGAACACGAGATTTTTTAAACCATTCAGAAGTAGCATTTAAAAGATATTTTTAAATTCAATAATTAATAATTTGATAATAAAATATTTAGATATAAATTACCAAATAAGTTTCTTTTGGAAAAACAAATTAATTATATAATTTATATATATAAGAATTTTTTATGTTTTTTCCTAATATTTCTAAAATCTTTCAAATCAATTTCAGTTAAAATTTTAGGAAATTTTTTATTTTTTTTGAAATTAATAGATATTGTTTTTTTAAATTCTGAAATTTTATCTTCTTTATTATTTATTAAATTTATATTTGATTCAGAATAAATTTTCATTAAATTAATATCATCATCATTATATATAGTATAATTAATTTCTTTTTTAGGAATAAATCTTTTCATTCCTGTTAATTTAGATATTTGTATTTTTAAAAATTCAGAATTATTATTAATATTATTTTTGAACGATTTAATATTAAATAAATGTTTTTTTTTCTCTTCTGATTTTAATAAAAAATCATTCCTAGAATCACTAAAATTTCTAGAACTTTTTTGAGATGAAAAATTATTATCTATATCAAAAAAAAAACTATTTGGTCTATTATTTCTATAATGTAAAAATTGTGATTGTTTAACTAAGTTGAAATTAGGAATTTCTTTAATTGATTTTGTTATATCTGTTTTAATATTTAATAAAGAAGAAGTTGAAAAAGAAATTCCATGTTTTGGATTATATATTGAAATATTACTTTCTACTGTTGAATTTTTATTTTTTTCAAATAACATGTTTTTTGTTTTATTTAAAGTTAAATTTTTATTTTTAATATTTGGAATTGAAAGACTTGTATTTTTTTTACTTTTAATATTTAAAGAATAATTTTCTTTATTTTTTTTTTTAATAAATTCTCTTAATGGTTTAATATTTAAAAAAGGATCATTTAATTCTATATTGTTTTTCCTTATTTCTGAAGTTGAATTTGTTAATTTAATTTTCTTTAATTTCTTTTTATTTTTATTTTTATTTTCATTAATTAAATTATTATTTTCTTTTTCTTTAAATTTACCTTTTCCTTCTAAAAAATCATTAAATTCATTTTCTAAAAAATTTTTTTCTTTTCCTAATTTTCTTTCACCAGCTTTTAAAATTTGAAGATAAAAATATCTTTTTTTCTTTGCAATGAAATCCATTAAAATTTTTTTATTTTCTTTACTTGGATTTAAGTTAATTAGCATTAAAAAATCAAATAATTTAATTTTTTGGATTTTTGCAGATTCAATACATTTTACAGAATATAATCTATTTTTCATTTCTAAAGCATCAAAATAACCTAAAACTTCTTGACCTGAAGTTTCTCTAATTTTAATTTTAAATAAATTTATAGGAGAAAAAGTATCTTCTTTTTCTTTTTCTAAATCTTCTATATTTGCTGTTGGAGGATTACTTATTATTATTTTATTTTTTTTTAAATTATTGTATTTCATAGGAGATTTTAAACTTAATTTTTTAGCATTTAAAACAATATTATAAAGTTCATTTTCTTTTAAAAAAGTAGTATTTTCATATAAAAAATATATTAAATTACTTTTTGAATTTATAATATATTCTAAAAATTGATTTTTCCAACCTAAACTTATAAAAGAATAAATTTCAAATCTTCCACTTTCAATTATATAAATTGAATCACTTTCATCATCTTGTTTAAATAAATATTCACCTGGAATTAAATAAAGTGTAGAAAAACAATTCATTAATTTGATTAATAAACTTAAAGTCCAATATTTAAATAAAGGATAAGTTTTTTTAAAATTAATTAAAACTTTTTCTAATCTTTTTTCTTCTAATTCCTTAATAATCTTATTATAATCATTTTTATGAATAGAAACTAATTTAGATATTTGTTTTGCTTTTATTGTAGCATTTCTTTTTGTTCTTTTAATTAAAGCTATTTCTCCAAAAGCAAAACCATCATAAAATTCTCCTAATTTTTCATCTTCTTCAACAAAAACATTAATAAATAAATTTGAATTTATTTTAGAAATTGGTAAAGAAAGTAATTTTGGCATATCTAATTGTAAAAAATTATTTTTTTCTAATAATCTTTTTAATTTTGAATCATCTTTATCATCATTTCTTACTTTATGTAAATAAATTATATAATTTTGTAAAGACATTTTTTTCTCTATATAAGTAGGTTTATATAAATGTACTTTTCCTTGTAATAAAATATAAAATTTATCTCCTTCTTCTCCAAATTTAATTATTTTTTCATTTGGTTTAAAAATTTCTAAATGAAGAACAGAAACTAATTTCTCTAATTTTGTAGGTTCATTTTTAAATTTTTTAAAAAAATCAAATCTTTCTGATAAATAATCTGATAATATTCTAATTTCTGTTTTAGTTCTTTGCATTGGTTCTTTTTCTAATAATGTTAATATAAATTCTAAACTATATGATTTTTTTTGATTTGGATGTCTTCTACTTCCAAAACTTCTTCTATTTGGAGAAACTGAAGGAGAATAATTTGGAGATTCGTTATTTTCTTCATTTATTTTTTCTTCTTTATTCATTATCATTTTTTAATTTTTTTTTCATTTAAAGTGAATAAAATTAAATTGACAAAAATTTTAAAGTTTATTTTTTTTAATAAAAAAAATATCTTTAATTTTTAAAGTGAAATTTAAGAAAAAAAATTAATTCAAACTTTTAATATAATTGTCATAATTATAGTTACAAATCAATGAAAAATTATCATTATTTTTACCTAACATACTCATTGGAGTTGTATTAAAAAAATCATTTCTTTTCATATTCATTCTTTGAATATTATGTTTATTATCAAAAAATATTTGATTTCTATTTGTTTCATTATAATTTTTTAAATAATTATCAAACATATTTTGATACTTTTTATCATGTTGAGAAGCTAATCTATTTGAATAATTACTTATTTTTCTTTTTTTGGAATTATTACGAGGATTAGGATTTTTATTTTTATTTAAATTATTATTTTTATTATTTATTGTTTTTTTTGGTTTATATGCATTTAATAAAATATCTCTATCTTCTTTTGGTAAAATTTCAAAAAATTTATTCATTGTGACAATAAAATCTTCTTCATCTAAAAATTGTTTATCTTCATTTAATTCTGAAAGAAGTGGTTGTAAAATTTTTAAAACTTCTTTAGGAGTTCTTTTTGTATTTATTAAATAAGATGAAATATAATTATCTTCATCAGAATCTAATTCTTTAAAAATTCTAGAAAATATTTCATTATTTTTTTTTTGTAAAATCTTTTCATTTCCTTCTTTTCCTAATAAAACTGGTTGAATTGGCATTTCATAATATTTCTTATATAAATCTTCTTTATTTTTTTGATATTTTTGAGCAAATAAATAATTTTTTTCATATACATTTTGATTATAATTATTTGATGGATTTAATTGTTTTGAGACTAAAGAAGGTTTAAAATAATCTTTTTCATCTTCTTTTTTTAATCTTTGGAAATCTTCTTTTCTTTTTTTATATAATTTAATAAAGAAATTTTGTCTTTCTTCAAATGATAATTCTTCTTTTTTCTTTTCTAAATCTTCTATATTTTCTTTATTGTCTTCATTTATTTTTGATTTGTTTTGAACTTGTTTATTATCATTATTTTTTTTTTTAATATATTTTTTTTTTTTTGAACTATTATTATCATCCTCATTGTTCTCAGAATGTTTTCTATTTTCAGTTTCATGTTTCGTAGAATGTGTTAATATATTATTATTTTGTT
Organism: Isotricha sp. YL-2021b; assembly: GCA_023805745.1. Taxonomy (NCBI): domain Eukaryota; phylum Ciliophora; class Litostomatea; order Vestibuliferida; family Isotrichidae; genus Isotricha; species Isotricha sp. YL-2021b. The sequence continues at coordinate 19,072 of JAJJKW010000425.1, read as the reverse complement.
CTATATTTCTTTTTTTTTCATTTTCTATTTGTTCATTTTTATTTTTTATATTTAATTCCATATTTTTTTTTGAATTGTCTTGATCTTCATTTTTATTTTTCCAAATTAATTCATTTTCATTATTATTTTTTATTTTATCTCCTTTGTTATTATTTGATTCAAATTTCTTAATTTCTTGGTTATTATTATTATTTCCTTTTTTAGCTAATTTTTCTTCTTTTGTTAAGTTATTTAGAGTGTATTTGTTAATTTTTTCATGTATATTTTCATTATTATCTTTTAATAAATCATTTTTTATATTTTCTTTATTCTCTTTTTTAATATTATTTTCTTTGTCATCCTTATTTTTTTTTTTATCTTCATTATAATTAATTTTCATTTCTTTCATTTCTTCAATTTTGTTATTGCTTATTTCTTGATTTACTTCATTTTTTTCTATATTTTTTTCTGTTTCTTTTCTTATATTATTATTAATTTCATCTTCTTCTATATTATTATTAATTTCATTTTCTTCTATATTATTATTAATTTCATTTTCATCTATATTATTATTAATTTCATTTTCATCTATATTATTATTAATTTCATTTTCATCTATATTGTTATTAATTTCATTTTCATCTATATTATTATTAATTTCATTTTCTTCTTTATTATTAATTTCATTTTCTTTATTTTCATCTAATTTAATGTTATTAATATCTTCATGTATAGATTTATTTTTTTCAATATTTGTGATATCTTCTTGTTTCTGATTGTTATTGTTTTGTCGTTCGTTGTTAGTTTTATTCATTTCAAATATTTTAATTCCTTCATTTATATTCATATTAAATTCATTTTCTTCATTATTCTCTTTTATATCATCTTGTTTCTCTTCTTTACTTTCATTTTTCATATTAGTATTATCATTATTTTCAATTCCATTTATTATAAAATTATCTGCCATTTCTAATTTATCTTTATCATTATTTAGGATATTTTCACTTTCATTTTCATTTATTTTAAAATCATCATCATCTTCTTCAAAATTTATTAAATCATTATTATTATTTATTTTATTTTGAGATAATTCAATATTAAAATTATTATTATTATTATTCTCATTATTATTATATCTTTCAGAGCTTTTACTTTCTTTTAAATCTTCAATAGTTAAAGAATTACCTTTATCATTTATAATTTTCTCTTCATCTTTTTCATTATTTCCATTAACATTAAAATTATTTTTTAAATTTATATTTTTATCAGCAGAATAATTTAAACTATCTTCATTTTCATTATCTTTTAATTCTTCAATTTGTTCTCCACTAGAAAATAATAAATTTCTTTGATGATTTGATTGAGTACTTTCAGTTTTTTGTTCTTCTTCAATTTCTTCAACATTACTTCCTTCTCTCTCTTGATTCATTAAATTTTCTATTTTTTCTTTTAAATAATCACAAGCTGAATTATCTAATCCATGTTCTTTACAAAAATTATATGCTAAAGTATATGAATCTGAATTTGAATAAATTTTTATTTGTTCTGCTTTTCCTTCTTCTAATTCTAATGTCATTACATATATTGCTTCTCCATTTTCTTCATTATTTGATACGTTTAAAATGTTATCTTCATTTATTGGGAAATTATTTCCATTAGAATTCATATTTAATATTATAATATTAATTTAATATAAATCAATTATATTTATTTAATAAGATAAAAAAGAATTATAATATAAATAAAATATGAAAAATACGAAAATTTCAAACAATAATCAACATATTCAAAATTATAAAAAGGAAAAAGAAAATAATAATAATAAAATAAATGAACAAAATTTACATAATAATAATAGAATAAAATTATCTTTTCATGAAAGAAAAAATTTTTTTATGAATTTTTATAAAAAAAGAAAAGAAGAAAAAGAAAAATTAATTCGAAAAAATGAAGAACAATTTTTTAAACCTATATTAATTTCAAAACAATTAAATAATCTAAATTATCCTAAAAATAAAATCCAAAATTATAAAGATAAAAAAGTTTTATCTAAAAGTAAAAAAGAAAATATAAAACCAAATCAAACAAGAATGCAAGACATAAATAGAATAATTTTACAAAAAAAAATTAATGAAATATTTTTAAAAATTTTTAAAGATTTAGATTCAGATGAAGATAATATTATTTCATCATATTCAATTAATCTTAAAAATATTCCACAAGAAATTTTAAAAATCTTACAACCTTTTATTAAAGAATTAAATAATGATAATAATGAATTTTTTTACAAAGAAGAATTTATTATTTATATGAATGAATTATATCAAAAACTTTCAAAAGAAGATAAAGATATTTTATTAAAAGTTTATAAAACTAAAAGATCAAGGAGTTTAATAAATGATTCTAAAAATAAAATTAATAATTTAACTGATAATAATAACCAAAGAAAAATTAGTAATCTTTCTGATAGACTAGTTTCTTTATATGATGAAAAATTTGAAAAAATGTATGATAATTATATAAAAAATCAAGAGAAAATTAAAAATCCAATTTTTTTTGATAGAATAAAAACAAATCAATTTAATTATTTTTCTAATATTAATCAATTAAATAATAAAAATAATGATAATTTTTCTATAATAAGTAATTATAACTTCAACAATTATATTAAAAATAAAAAAAAGAAAACTTAAAAAAAGAAATATAAAAAAATTTCCTTTTGCAATATATAAATATATTTAATTAAATTTATAAATTAAAATTATAATTTAAATTCTTGAATTTCATTTGTAGAAATTGAACCTGGGAATAATCTACATCCAGAAATAATATCTTCATAAGATAAAGAAATTCCTTTTTCTGGTTTATTTATATCATATTTAGATAATAAAGCATTTTTGATATCTTCATTTGAATAATTTGTGAAATATTCTAAATTTATTTTATTTAAATCTTCATCAGTGATATTCAAAAAAACATTAAATTTATTGGCTAAAAATTTAATATAATCAATTCTATATTTAAAAATTATTGGTCCAACAAAATATAAATAAACAAATAAATCAACTAATACTTTAGGTAATTTTTCAGGAACTAAATTTGAAGAAGCAACAATAAAAATTTTATTTTTTATTTGATTATTTTTAACTAATTTATCAAAAATGAAATAAATTTCATTTATAACTGGCATAAATATTTCAATATTTTTAAAATAAAGAATAATTGGTTGATTACCAATACATAAACTAGATAATTTAAGAGAAAATTTTTCAATATTAAAAAATTCAATATTATCAATTTGAATAAATTTAGCATTTTCTTTTTCAGCAAGAGCTAAAATAGAAATTGTTTTTCCACATCCTTTTGGACCATATAATAATAAAGATTTATTATTTGAAATTAGAGATTTTTGATAAGTTTTTATTAAATAGTTTTGTAAATTCTTATTTGAATTTCCTTCAAAAATATCATCAAATGTTAAAAATTCGTTTTTTATTATATATTGATTTATATATTCATTTGTTGAAATTGCTTTATCTTTTGGCTTATATTTGAATATTTTTTCTTTCAAATTATATAAGGTAATATAATAATGAGATTTGAGTTTTAAATTTTTTGATAATGAGTCTGTTATTTTTTGTAAATATTCTTTTAAATAATTTGCATTTTTTTCTATATAATGTTTTAATCTTTTTAACATTGAAAATTCTTTATTTAAATATTCAATTGCTTCTTTTATTTTTGCTGTTTTATATAAATTTATTGATTGACTTCTATATTCAAGACAGTCTTTTAAAATTTTTTCTGTTTTTCTTTTTTCTTCTTCAATTATATTTATTTGAGGATTGAAATTATTATTTTCAAATTGGTTTATTTGAGCTGAATTTATAAATTGTGGATTATTGTTTATATTTGATAAATCATTATAATTTTTGTTTGGAAAGTTCATATACTTTATTATTAATTATAATGAATTTTTTTTTCTTTTAAATGTTCAAATGGTGAATATATAAATTAGAATTTAATGCGTAAAAGTGAATAAAATATTTATTCTATTATAATTTTGTTCGTATTTTAAATTAAAATAAAATAGTTTGAATTTATATTAATTAAATTATTCTCATTAAAAGGGAGATAATAAAATTATAGTTTATTCATTTATTTTTAAAAGATAGATTTAAAAAATTATTAATTTTACACTGTTCAAAAAAACTAAAATAAATAGGTTAGAAACTAATTCATAGGATTGATTAAAGAAGTCCATTAAAAATCCAAAAAAATATTTTTTAATTGTAAAACAAAGATAATTAAAATAATGAAAATCCTAAATAAACAAATACTAAAAAATCAAAAAAAGATATAAAAAAAATATAATAAGAGTAATATATATAACAGAAAAAAAAAAGTAAAAAAAAAAAGTAAAAAATGTCAGAAACAAAAAATACATCAGAACCAGTTCAACAAATATCACCAACAGCACCATTAAACCTTCAAAATAATAATCAAAATCAAACAGAAAATGTTAAAATTTCAACAACAAATAATCAAATTCATTCAATAGGAAATGCCGTTTTTTTATCTAATTTAAAAGTTAGATCTGAATTTGTAACTTGTCCTAATTGTCATTTTGTAGGAAATACTATGGTAACTACAAAATGTAATTGTAGTAATTTTTGTTGTTGTTGTTGGACTGGATTAATTTTTTGGATTTGTTTTCAACTTTTAAGAAATAAAGCTCTTAGTTGTAGTGATGCTGATCATAGATGCCCTAAATGTGGTACTTTATTAGCTCATTATGAAGCTTGTTAAAAAATGTTTTTTATTATATTTTTTTTTTGTTGAGATTTATCTTTTTTTACTTTTTTTTATATATATTAAATTTTCTTTTTAATTGTTTTTTTTTTTTGAAAAAAGAGAAAGATTTTTTTTTTTGGATAGTGATTATATTTGGAATTTAATTGGTTGGTGAATTTTTAATTTTATAATTTCCGTTTTTTTGAGTTTTTAATTGATATTTTTATTGTTTTTAGGAATTAGTTGTTTTTTTAAATTTTTTTTCAATTAATTTTTTTTATTTCATTTATAATATTTTGTTTTAAATTAATCTTTAAGAAGAGTTTATTTTAAAAAAATAAAGATAGGAATATGTTGATTTAAATAATGTATTTATATATTTTTTTATTAAACAATAATATAATAATTTTTATTTTTTTAATTATACTTTTTTTATGAATTTAATTAATATTTATTAATTTGTTAATTAATTTTATTAATTTTGAGATGAATGATGAAAATAAAAATAAGCAAATAGCTTATTCAGATTATTTATTACTTAAAAATGCTTTTAATGAACTTTCTGAAAAATATAATAAATTAAAAGATGAAAATAAACAATTAAATAATATATTAAAAGAAACTCAATCCTCAATAAAAGAGTTTGAAAAATCAAAAAATAATATTAATAATTTAGTAAATGAAGTACAGGAAAAATATATTAATTTACAAAAAAAATATAAAGAACAAACAGAAGAAATCAAAAATAAAGAAAAAGAAAAAAAAAATAAATTGTTAAAATTTTCTATTTCCCAATTTAATATTAACTTCAAAGGAAATAATAATTATAAACAATTATTATCTAATTTTGAAGAAATAAATGAAAAATATAAATCTTTAAAAGAAGAATATAATAAAAGTACATTAAATAAATTATGTTCAACTATTGGTTCCACAAATGGAAGAACTAATGTTGATTCTAAATTACAAAATCAAAAAAATATTCTTTTAGAAAATTATTTAAATACTATTAATTTAGGATATGATAATAATAACGGAAATATTAATGATTTTTCTTTAGAATGTGAACCTGTTCCAAGTTTTATAAAATGTTTAAGAAAAATATCATAAAGAACATAAATGATTTTTATTTTTTATTTCTTAATTATTTTGTATCTTTTTTTCCTTTTTAATAGTTTTAAAAAGGTTTAAAACTAAATATAATAAATATAACAATTTTATAGATTTTAAATTAACTTTTAATTCATTTATTTTTTATTTTAAAATTATTTAGAAAAAAAAAATTATCATAGATTTTTCCACAACAATAAATTTATAAAAGGAAATAATAAAAATAATAATATACCATCATAACAAAAACATAAAAAAATATATATTAATTATATATAGTTTAAATAAAATGAGAAAAATTCAAAAAAACAAAAAATATATTTTTTTCATTTTTCTCCCTATATTAATAATATTAATATCAACAATAATTAAAAATAAAATGGAAAACAAAAAAAGAATAAAACCAGAATTACCTAAAAAACTAAAAATAGGATATACATCATGGGGTGAATGTGATGAAAAAGTATATGAAGCAGTAAAAAATGGTTTAAATACAATAATATGGTTTTCAATAGATTTATCAGAAAATCCAATAACAAAAGAATGTGAAATTCAACGTGGTTTAGATTATAAAAAAGTAGCATTAATGACAAAAAAATTTAAAGATAATAACTATAAAATAATAAATTTAATATCAATAGGAGGATGGAATAGTAAACATATAAGTGAAAAATTTACAGCAGAAGAATATTATGAAACTTTTATTAAATTTAATGAAAAAATTTCAGATCCTTCATTAGATTTTTATGGTTTTGATGGTATTGATTGGGATATTGAAGGACATGATGATTTTTCAAATAGTATTAATAAATTTACTCTTAAAGAACTTGATTTAATGGGTCAATTAAGTATATTATTAAAAAAAAATAATTATATTGTTTCTATGGCTCCTGCTGAAAGTTATTTAGATCCTTTTAATGAAGAATTTTCTTTAAGTTTATTATTTAATCATAAAGAATGGGAAAATGAAGTACCTAAATTTAATTATCATGGAAGAAATGTTTATGCTTATTTAATTATTAAATTTGGAATTGATACTTTTGATTTTATTTCTTTTCAATTATATGAAGGATATACTCATGCTTTATATAAATTTGAAAGAGAAAAAAAATATTTTGGTGATATTTTAATGGAATTTTTAAATAAAATTAAAAATGGATTTTATGTTGATTTTTCTATGGAAAAAGATAGTGGATTTGGAAAAGAAAAAATTATAATTCCAGAAGATAAAATTGTAATTGGATTAGCGAATGGATGGGCTAATGAAAGATTTTTATTTGTCCCAAAGAAAGAAATAATTTCTAGTTATAATTATATTAAAAATAATAATAATGATATTAGAGGAATGATGTTTTGGGATATTAAAGATGAAGATATTGAAAGAGATGGAGAACCTTTTAATATGGCTAAAATATTTAATGAAATATTATAAATATATTTTTTTTTTGTATTTATTTTTCTCCTTTTTAAATAATAATATTTATTTATTATATTTTTAAATCTAATAAAAATTATAATAATTTCCTCATCAAAACAAAAAAAAAAAACAAAACAAATAATTCTAAAAAAGAAATAATCCCGAAAATTCTAAAAAAAAATAACTAAAAAAAAATATAAAACAACTAAAAAAAAAAAAGGAAAATTATCCCATAAAAAAATTAAAAAAACCAATATTTTTTAAATATCACTATTTCCTTTAACTTCAAAAATTTTCTGTGCTAACAACCCAAAAATTTCTTTAATCCCAATATCATTTTTAGCACTTGTTTCCATAAAAATATCAACAGAATGTTCTTTAGCAAAATTTCTTAAATCATCAAGAGTAACTTGTTTATTATTAGAATCGCATTTATTTCCAGCAATAGAAACAATAATAGGAATTCCAGATTGATTATTTCCATTTTCTTTTAATTGTCCAATCCAATAATTTAAATTATTTAAACTTTCTCTATTATTCACATCATAACATAATAAAGCAGCAGTAGCATCTTTATAATATAAAGGAGCCATTGCTCTAAAACGTTCTTGTCCTCCTGTGTCCCAAATATGTAATAATATTGATTCTCCTGTTTTTAATTGCACTTTCTGCTGAAAATATGCTCCGCCTATTGTTGCTACGTGCTTATCTGAAAATAAATTTTTACAATATCTTTGAGCTATTGATGATTTTCCCACGTTTTGATCACCTAATAATACTATCTTTGCTTCTATTGATTTTTTCACCTGTGATTGAGATATTTGTAATTTGTTTTCTGTGTCTTTTTTAGAGTTTTTTGGGTTTGAGGTTTTACAACCCATTTTATTATTTTTTTTTTTTTTTTGATTTTTTTTTAAATAAAGTTATTTTTTTTATTATGTCTTTTATTAGGTTTTTGTTAAATAAGTTATTTTTTTATTTATTTAATTTTTATTTTTTTTAAAAAATAAAAGATGAGTATGCATTTAGAACCTTTAATTTGGAAAAATATAGAAAAATCTGATAAAGACGACATTTGGCCGAAAAAAACCTTTGGAGCCTGTTTATTATATTTAAATGATTTAAACCAATATTTTTTAATCGGTGGAAATCACAACGCATATGAAAATGAGAAAATAAATTATGATTTAAATTCAGATATAATAAAAGCAGCAGATATATCAATAAGAGATTACCAAAAATCAGAACAGCAAAAATTAGCATATATAACACAAAATGTAACAAGAAATTATTATACAGACAATCAAATAGATATTTATATATATGAATTACAACCTCAACCACATTGGTATAAAACAACAACAAAAGGACATAATCCAAAACCACGTTCTTTTCAAAAATGTATTTATATTTCTCCTTTTATATTTTTATATGGTGGAGTTGAATTAGGTCCAAAAAGTGAAAATTTATCTAATGAAGATATGTATGTTTTAAATACAAGAAATTTTGAATGGAAACAAATTTCAAGTAATATTGTTCCTTCAAATAGAACTGAATTTCAATGGATTAAAATACAAATTACAAATAATGCTTTTTTATATGGAGGTGTTTCTTCTCCTAATGAAAAATTTTATGATGATATGTGGGTTTTTAGATATGATAATTATGATTTTTTTAAACCTGATGCAAAGAAAGAAATTGCAAGAGATAATTTATGGAGAAAAATAAATTATACTGGAGATTCTCCTGGAAAAATAAAAGCTTATTCAATGGAATTTGCAAATGGTAATTTATATATTTTTGGAGGAGTTGATAATAAAGGAAAAAATAATAATAATTTATATAAATTTAATGTAAATACTTCTTTTTTTGAAAAAGTAAATACTAAAGGAGAACCTCCTTTAGAAAGATGTTATCATGAAATGAGTTTAATAAATCCTGATAATATGGTAATTTTTGGTGGAATAAAAGGAACTTTAAATAAAATAGAAATAATGTATAATGATGTATTTTTATTTAATTTAAAAGAAAATATTTGGGTGAATCCATTAATTGGTGGAATTCAACCAAATCCAAGAATGGGTTTTTCTATGTGTTGTAATTATGGTTTAAAAGGTAATTTTAGAAATGATTCTTATGAAATTATGATTATTGGAGGTAATATAAAAGATAATGATGGTGTTGCTGATAAAAATAAAAATTTTCCTAAAATTTTTATTATTAAAGAAAATGATCCTAATTCTTCTCATTTTTGGACTATTAGAGATGTTAAATTTCAAGAAGAAGAAAATGATGATAATTTTCTTTTACAAGCTGAAAAAAATATTTATGATTTTAAAGAAAAAATTGCTAATTTAGAATTAGATACTAGACATAAAGAATTAGCTAATGAAGAAATGAAAAATGAAATTAATGAATATAAAAAAAAATTTTTTCAACAACATGGATTTATTGATGATCAATCTCAAAGTTTAGAAGAGCAAGTTAAAGAACAAGAAAATCAAAAAAATAAAATGAAAGAAAATTATCAAATTGATGAAGAAATTACTGATTTAAAAATTAAATTAAAATATGTTATGGAAAAAAAAACGGAAAAAACTTTTGAATTTTTTAATGAAACTATTGGTTTATTTATGAATTATTTTGATGCTGCTCAAAAAATTGTTTCTGTTGATGAAAAAAAAGAAGTTGAACCTGTTTTTCCTAGTAAAAATATTGAAGATATGAAAGAAAAATATCAAAATAAATTAAAAAATTTAAAAGAAAAACTTGAACAATTAAATAATAATGAAGATAATATTGTTACTGAATTACATAGATATAAAAACTTTGAAAAATCACTTGGAGATGCTTTTAAAGAAGAAATTAAAAAATATAAAATTGATTATGAAAATTAACATATATTTTTTTTATATTTAATAATATATTTTTTGGTAAATTATTTTTTGTAAAATATTTTTATTATTCAAATAATAATATTTAAAAATGATAATAATTTTTATATTTGGAAATTTAAAAATAAATGAAATTACAACATAAATTTTTAAAATCAGTTTTTTTCCCTTTTTTTTTTGGTGTAATATCATGTATAATTTTAGTAACAATATTTTTATTTCGTTATTCATATAAATGTCTTGATGATTATAGTTTTCAAAATGTTTTATATACAGAACATAATTTATCTCATATTGATATAATGTCAATCAATAATTTAATTTCTCGTTCAATTCTTCAATCTCAATTAATATTAGAAGAAGGATATTCTTTAATTTTAAATTTAGTAGAAAATTCTAGTATATTAGAAGATGGAAATATAAATGAAACAACAATAGTAAATGGATATCAATTAGCAGAAAATTTTACTTATTATATGAATAATAGAAATACAGAAGATGTTGCAATTTGGTTTGTTGATCAAACTAATATTTCTGTTGATATTTTAAAACAAAATAATTTATTAGCATATCAACAATTATCTATTGCTGCTCAAACTGTTCATTTCTTATATTCTATTTATTCTATTTTATCAACTTCTATTGATTCAGTTTATTTTGCTTTTGATAATTCAGATTTATTTTTTAATTATCCTGCTACTGAACAAGAAGATTTTATACAATCTATGAAATATTATGGTGATAATCCTAATTATTGTGCTGATGAAGGAGGAAAAGTTAAAACTTATTTTTATTATAAATGTAGAGATTGGTATTTAGATTATCAATATTTTTATCAAGTTGAAGGAAATGAAAATAAAACTTATATTTTAATTCCACCTTATAATAATATTAATCAAGATGACTATGAATATAATCCAAATTCTTTTATTTTTACTCTTTGTAAAAGATTTATTGATCCTATTCAAAAAAAAATGTATAATATTGAAAATTATGTTTTAATGTGTGTTGATGGTTATCCAAATGAATTATATGATGTTTTAGATGAATTAAATATTAAATTTAGAGGTTATTATTTAGTTACAGATGTTAATTTTGTTAAACCATTTTATTATCCTAAAATTCTACAAAAAATAAGAAATGTTCCATTATATGATTTTGAGTTTAGTTGGGGAGAAGATTATTATTTAGAAGAAAAGATTAATTTTACTAATAATATAATGAATGTTATGATTAAAGATTATATGACGGAAATAACTGAATATTTATACGAACAAAGTGTACCTTTAATAAATAATTATTATCAAATATCATTATATTTAGACTTTCCTTATTATTATAGAAATGGAAAAATTTTAAATTTTTCTCTTCATCCTATTATAATTAATAATGATGATTCTTATCAACATCTTTTAACTGTAATTTTTATATATAATGAAGAAAATTTATATGAGCATTTATTTTCTTATCAAAATAAATTTCAAAAAAGATTATATTTAGAATTAATTTTATTTATTTTTTTTGGTTCTGTATTACTTGCAATGGTAAGATTAACAATGAATGCTTTAGCAAAATTTATTATTGTTCCAATTAAACAAGTTCAATATATGTTAAGGGGAATAAATATAGGAGGAGAAAATAGATTAGATTATTTAACTTCTTTAAAATTTAAACAAGAAGATATAAATGCAGAAAATGGAAGTTTATTTAATCCTTTATTAGATGATGATAATACAGATGAGAAAAAAAAGAATAAAATAAAAAAAGATAAAAAGAAAAAAAATAATGAAATTACTACTTATTATGAAAAAGATAAAGAAAAAGGTGAAAATATTGAAAAAGAATTACATTTCTTTGATTTTGATGAAGCTTTATTACAATTTAGACCAAAAGAAATAAATAATTTAGTAAAAATTTTATTGGAATTAAAAAGTGTTTTGATTTTAACTTCTACTAATAATAAAATCGAAAAAATTATTAATTATTCAACAAGTGAAAATATATTTTTTAATATAAAAAATAAAGAAGGAACTTATATTTGTCAAAGTAATATTGGAAATTTAGAAAGTCAAATTTTAAATTATGATAAAGCAATTTATCATCTTTGTTTAAGTTTACAAGACCCAAAATTAAAAAAATTTTTATCAAAAACTTTAAGTGATGAATTAGATGTTAGTAATACTTTATTACATATGATTGATGGTTCTTATAATAAAAATTACCAAGAAGAAGCTACAAATTTATTAGTTAAAAAACAACAAAATTCATTTCATAAATCTTTTAGTCAAAGAGTTATTGGAAATTTAATAAATAATAGATATAATAAATTAATTCATATTTATTTTAAATTTTTCTCTTTTTTACAAAAATCAAATAGAAAATATGAAGATTTATCAGGTTTATTTATGCATACTTCTTATCATACAATTGATTATTATCATAAAATTATTATTCAATATATATATTTATGTTATTCTTCAAATGACTTAATTAAAATAGGAGAAAGTATATTAGATTATATAGAATTTTTATTAAAATTTAAATTAAAAACTCAGAAAAATAATAAAAACTTCTTATATAAACAATATGAAAATATACCATTTTATAAAGAAAAACAAAATGTTAAAAAGAAAATATTTGATAAAATAATTGAATGGTTTGATTTATTTGATCATTATATTGCTCATGTTAGTGAAAATACAGCATTAGGAAGTGATAAAAGTATTATAGATGCATATAATCATAATATAAATAATTTAAATGAAATTAATTCAGGAAATCAAAGTACTTTTTTATATAAAGTTCATATTCAAAGAGGAGATTTTCTAAGAGGAAAATTTGCTTTAATTTGTCATGATTATTCTGAAGCAATTTTTTATTTTATAAAAGCTTCAAAAAGTAAAACTATAGTTCTTGATGGATTAATTAAAAAAAAATCTTTAAAACATTTAAGTAAATTAATAAAAAAATTGAAAAGAAAAATTCATCAAAATAATTTAACAAATACAATTTTTGAAGTTGAAACAAATAAAAATCAAAATCAAAATCAAACCCAGAATCCAAATATTTCATTTAATATAAATGATTTAAATTCAAATATAAATGTAAATACTAATAATTCAAATACATCAAATACTAATGTAACATATTCTGAAAAATTAGAAGAAATATCAAAAAAAATATCAAAAGATATAGAAGAATGTAATTCAAAACAATTAAAAGATATATTAATAATAGTAGATGGAATAAATATAGATAAAAATCCATATGAAGCTTATTTAGATGAATCAAAAACAATATTAAAAAATTATTTAACAGGAAATGATCGTTTTTCAATGTTTATATTTAATTCCAAATGTAGAATTGTTTGTCCAATGATGAAAAGAAAATATATTGATTTAACTAATTTAATTCAATATTTTGAAACTTTTACATATAATTTTCATAATATAGGTGAAAGTTATAAAGGCTCTTTTGATATTGATGAAGAAGATGAATTTAATGATGAAAGTGAATATATTAGTTCTAAAACTTCTAGTGATATAATTAAAAATCAAATGAGTATTAAAGAGATTATTTCTTCTATTAATTATTGTATTAATTATCTTGCTTTAAAAGGAGTTGAAACTAATGAAAAATTTCTTATTTATTTTACTCATTTATTTTCAAATGATGAAAGTAATTTTTATTTAGATGAAAGTTTTAGAGATAATTTCAATAAACTTAAAAAAGATAAAAATATTAATTTTGTTATTGTTGGGAAATTTGATCAAAATTCTGTTTTTATTAGAGATAAAGATAATTTAATAAGTTCTGTTTTTAATGGATTTGGAGATAAATCTGAATTAGTTAGTTCTGAAAATATGAATATTATCAAAACTATTTTATCTTGCAATAATATTATTAATGATAAGATTATTTTTCCAAATGAAATATATCAATCTAATAAATAAAATTATATTTAATTTAATTAATTCATAATAATTATATATAATTAAACAATAATTCTTCATATTATTAGTTACAAAAAATAAATCATAATTATTTTTTTACCATATAATTTCTTTAATGAAAGGAAAACAATATTAAAAAAAAGAATAAGGAAAAAAAAATTAAAATTTCTTTTTCAAATTTATATTTTAATCTCTCCTTTTTCAATCAATGTTTAATTTTTTTTTATTTTTTTTATTTATTCTTTAATTACTTAAATTAATTCCTAATTTGATTGATGTTTTTGTTATATTAATACTAGTAAAAAACCATTTAATATTTCTTTTTTAATTAAAATGATTTTCTTAAAACAGTTTTATGAGTAAATAAAATATAAGTCAAATATACTTTCAAAAAAATTTTTATAAACTAATTAATTAAAAAAATCAAAAAACTTAAAAAATCTTTATTTTAAGTTCTATATCTTTTATAATTAAATTTTTAACTTTCCAAACTCCATAAAACAAATAATAACATCATTTGTCAATAAAAAATAATTAAATATTAATTCTAAAATAAACAAAATAAATATTTTAGCCCCTTTTTATAATTATTTTTTAAATTAATACATGACATGTCAAAAAAAATAAAAAAAATAATTTTTTATGCCCCTTTTACTAATTAAATAATAACAATATTAATGAGGTAATAGGAATTAACATCCAAAAATCTTTAAAAACCTTAAAACAATAATATAAAAATTAATAATATAAAAAAATGATTTTCAAAATGTTAAATTTACAATAGAACAACTTTATTCAATAATGACAAACAATCAAACATCCGTAACATAAGTGTAATATCCCATATCGTTCATGGAAAATCTACATTAATAGATTTTTTAATAGCAAAATCAGGAATAATAATAGAAAAAGAAGAAGGAAAAAAAAGATTAACAAATGGAAGAATAGATGAAATAGAAAGAAGAATAACAATAAAATCAAAAGGAATATCATTAAATTATGAATATAAATAATAAAAAAATGAAAAATATATTATAAATTTAATTTATCATATTTATTTTATTTTTTGAAGTTGCTTCTGTTTTAAGAGTTACTGATGGTGCTTTATTTATTATAGATTATATTGAAGGAGTCTAAGTTCAAACTAAAACTGTTTTAAAACAAAATTTACAAGAATTAATAAAACTTATTGTTATTATTAATAAAATTGTTCCAGCTTTTGGAGAGTTAAAACTTAATTTAGAAAATAATTTTCAAAATTTTGAAAGAATTATTAAAAATGTTAATGTTATTAGTTAAATATCAAAATTATAATTTAATGGGAGATTTACAAATTAATCCTTTAAAAGGTAATGTTTCTTTTGGGTCTGTTTATTATAATTGAGGTTTTACTCTTGTAACTTTTGCTAAAATTTATGAAAAAAAAATTTAATTTTAAATATGATAAAATATTAAATAAATTATGAGGATCATTTATAATGAAAAAACTGGATAATGGAGTCAAGAAAATAAAGATAATGAAGGTAAGATTCTTATAACCAACTATGAAATTAGTCAATAAATTAATAAATGAAAAAAAAGAAGTTTATTTATCTTTGATAGATAAGATAAATATAAAATTAAATGAAGAAAGTGAATTAATAGGAAAAGATATTATGAAAAATATAATGAGAAAATAGATAAATATATAAGATAGTTTATTAAAATAATAATTATTCCTTTCCCTTCACCAAAAATATATCAAAAATATAGAATACAATATTTATATGAAGGAGAATTAGATGATGAAATATCTAATCAATTAATGATTAATTGTGATGTAAATGATCTTCTCTTATGATGTTTATTTCAAAAATATTTCCTAAAAATGATGGAGGAAGATTTTATGTTTTTGGAAGAATTAATCATAAAGGAAAATAATATGAAATATGATGAGAATTGGAAAAAAAAACTTAAAATAAAAATTAAATTATTCCTAATTATATTAAATCAATCATTAAAAAATTATTTTATTATTTTTTGATTCTTTAATTTTTAATTTTTAAAAACGTTGAATAAGTTATAATTTAATTAAATTATTAAAAATGTCTGAAGAACAATCTGAGAATGATAATGATGGAGAAATAGAAAGATTAAATTCAAAAGAAAATATTGATGAACAAAATCAAGATAATTTGATTGAAAAAGAAGAAGAAGATAAATTAAAAGAAAAAATAAATAAAACTGAAAATGAAGAAGAAAAAAAAGATAATCAAAATACAAAAGAAGAAATAAATGATGAAACTTTAAATAAATTAGATGAACCTCAAGAAAATAATCAAGAAAATTTAAATGAAGAAAATCCAGAAATAGAACCTGAAAATTCAAATGAATTAGAAGTAAAACCAGAAGAAGAAAATAATGAAAATTTAAAAGAAATTGAAAATGAAAATTCAAAAAATTTAAATGAATTAGAAGATAATAACATTGAAAAAAAATCAGATGAAAATCCAGAAATTAATACTGAAAATTTAAATGATTTAAATATAGAAAAAGAAAAAAATAAAAATGAAGAAGAAGTTATTAATAAAGAAATTACATTACCAAATAATGAAGATGAAATAAAAGATAATCAAGAAGAAAAAAAAAATAGTGAAATTAATCAAAAATTAGAAAATACTGACTCTAATAAATTAGATTTACAAAATTTAGAACAAAATAATTTAAATCAGGAAAATTTAGATTTAAATAATTTAAATCCAGAAAATTTAGAATTACAAAATCAAGAAGAAGAAATTCCACAATTTATTGAAATAGGAATAAATACAGAACAACTTTCTCAAGAAGAATTAAATAAATTTAATGATAATAATTTAGATTTTATTCAAAATGATTCATCTTATTTAGAAATTAAAAATGAAATTGATGAAGAAAAAAGAGATACTCCAGAATCAATAAATAAATTAAAAAAAGAATTAGATGAAAAAGATAAAATATTTGATTTAATAATAAAATCAAATAATGATTTAAAATCTAAAATTGAAGTATCTAATAAAAAATATAAAGAAATATTAGATAAAATAGAAGAAAAGAAAAATGAAGATACAGAAACAAGATTAACAAATCAAATAAAAGAAATGGAAAAAGAAATAAATGCAAATACTATTGAAACAGAAAGATATAAAAAAAAAATAGATGATTTAAAGAAAAAAATAGAATTTCAAACTAATTTAGAAAGAGCATATAATTTACAAAATATTCTTAAATTAGAAATGATAAAAAATAATGAATTAAAAAAACAAAAAAGTGCATTACAAAGAGTGAATGGAGTACAAAAACAATATATTAAAAATATAGATAAAGAAAATCAAATAACAGAAAAAAAAGAAATTTTAAAAAATGAAATTAAACAACAAAAAGAAATTATAAGAGAATATCAAGAAAAATTTACTAAACAAGATAGATTTTTAAGATTAATTCATGAAAAAATATTATCTATTGAAATAAATATTAGAAAATTGAAAGAACCAAAAGTAAAAGAAGTTAAAATGTTTACTAAAGAAGAATTACAAAGTACAGTTGATTCACTTAATATTTTAAAAGAACAAGTAACAGAAAATAGAAATCAATTAAATTATATTACAAAAAGTAATGATGAAAAATTAAAACAAATATTTAATCAAAATAAAAAAATAGAATCTGATTATAAATTAGCTGAAAAAGAACATAAATCATTATTATTTAAAAAAAATGAATTAAAAAGATTAATAAAAAATGCAAACATAGGAAATAATATAAATAAACAACAAAAGAAAAAAAAATATTTAAAAGAAGGAAATGATGAAGAAAATAGAAATGATAATTTTGATTATGATAACCAAGAATTAGATAATAAAAAGGAATTAATAGAAAATAATTATGAAGAAGATGATAATAATATTATTGGTGCTAAATTATTTTCAAAAAATCCAAATAAAATACAAGAAGATGAAGATGAAAATAATTTAGATCAACCAGATAGTAATTCAATGAGAGATGATAATATTGATGATATGAATGATAGTAATGCAGAAATTAATAATGATAGTAATGCTTAAAATAATAATAATAATAATAATAATAAGAGGTATTGTTAATTATCCACAAGAAAATAAAATATATATCTTAATATATAAAATTTATAAAATAGAAAAAATATTTCTTTAAAATAAAAAAAAAAATCAAAAAAAAATAAATAATAATTAAATAACAATATAACTAAATAACTAAAAAAAAATTACTAAAAAAAAATCCCATTAAAAAAAAAAAAAAAACAAAATAAAAAAATAAAAAAATTAACTATAAATAACTCCTAAAATAAAAAAAATCATATAATAAAAAAAAAAAATCCCAAAAAGAAAAAAAAAATGTCAACAAAATACGAAAAAAATGTATACTTAGCAATGTTAGCAGAGCAATGTAACCGTTTTAATGAAATGGTATCATTTTTAGAGGAGATGGTTCGTTCTCGTGACAAGGATTTAAACAGTGACGAAAGAAATTTATTATCAATAGCATATAAAAATTCTGTTTCAGGAGGTCGAAGTGCTTTAAGAACAATAATGGCATATGAGAATAAAGAGAAAAAAAAAGAAAATTCAACATTTCTTCCTTTTATTCAAGAATATCGTAAAAAAGTAGAAGATGAATTAACAAAATTATGTAAAAATGTATTATCAATGATAGATAGTGAATTAATGAAAAAAGCATCTGATGATGAAGCAAAAGTATTTTATGTTAAAATGAAAGGAGATTATAATAGATATATTGCAGAATATGCTGATGGAGATTTAAAAAAAGAAGTTTCTGATGCTGCTTTAGCTTCTTATAATGAAGCTACTGATCATGCTAAAAGTTTACCTGTTTTAAATCCTATTGGATTAGGTCTTGCTTTAAATTTTTCTGTT